>JAPEBW010000073.1:0-97763 GCA_027405785.1 Ophiocordyceps robertsii | reverse complement strand
GCGCAGCCTATAGGCTAAATACAGCATAAATAACACATAACATAAATACGCTGAAATATACATTAACTCCGCTATACAATTCTGCATACTATACATATTTCCTTGTATTATTCCAGCCACACATAAGCAAGATATGAGCAGATTAGGAAGAGGTGTGTGTGGAGACTATATACATAATCCGTGCTAAGTCGCTGCGCCACCTCGTATTCCTTGCGGGATTAATCCCTGGGCTTACAAATACAATATTGACCCAACAATAGCTATTGGCCCACTATGCATGATTGCGCTATATAGGGGGATCTTTTCCAAATCACTTAAGTCACTTGTAGCTTGGAAATTGTCTATATAAGGAAGCCTTAGTCCCCCCTTCACCTTGGGTAGATTATCAACCTTACACACACACATCTCACTCATTTCTTCACCTTTTCGCACACTCTTTGCATCTCTGTGATCCCCTCACTCGTGGCTACAAGCCTGCTCTCTTTTGCACCCATTTGCTCCTCAATTAGTATTATAGTAAGTCGCTATAGTTTACTATAGCCTTATATTTAAGTAGTTATAGATTAAGTAGAAAACCTTTTTTAAGCTTAAGAAGAAGTCTTAGTTAATCTTATACTTTTTTTATATATATTATGCTTAAAGCGTAAAGTAATAACGCTAGCTATTAAACTTTCTTAGCGCTTAAAGTAGCTTTTACTAGTCCTTTTTCTTTATTACTTCTTTTTTTATTATTAGCATTATAGCCCCTGCTATTATATTATAAAGTAGTATTAAGCTATTAGTTAATAAGCCGGCCCTTCTTTATATATATATCCTTACTATCTTCTTTAGCCTTTATATTAAGGCTTTAAACTAGCTTCTTAGCTATTAAATCCACTACTAGCTTATTAAAACTTATAGCTTGTTTTAACGGCCTTTACTTATAGTAAGAAAATTATTTATTATACCTTAGGCTTAATATTAGCCTCTTTTAGCCCTTTTTCTTACCCTCTTTAAGCATAGCCTTTTTATGCTAAGTAGCCCTTTTACTTATACTATATTATTATTAGTAAGTCTTTTTTTAAGCGATATAACTTTATTTAAAAAGAACTTTAAATATATTAAGGGCTAGCATATACTTAGTTTAGTAGTATATAGCCGAATAATTATTTATTTAAAGCTAAGGAGGAAAGAGGAAATATTTATTTAGGCTATATAGCTTTTTACTTTATAGAGGTTACTTAAGTAACCTATACTTAAGTTAAGTTTAGGTTAAGGTTAAGCTAAGTTTAGGTAAAGTCTTATATAACTTTAGCTATATATCGGCCTAACTTTAAGTTATTTGCTATAGTATAACTATAGCTTTTTTTATAGTATAGCCCGTAATAATAACTTAAATAAAAGGTATTTAAAGTTATTAAAAGAATAAATTAATTAAAACTTATAAAAAGGATATATTTAAGAGTTTAAATTAAAATATAAAGCTTTTATATAACTTGCTTTTAAGAATAGTAAAAAAGAACTTAACTTTATATTAATTTTAAAGAAAAGAATAACGATATAATAAAAGACTAGACTTTATTACTTTTTATAAGCAAAATAAAAGATAGATTAGCTAATAAACGATAATATGTAAAAGCTAACTTTAAATCTACTTATAGCTAAATATGTATTAAAAAAGAAAACGAATTTAAAATAGCCTTTAAAACGCAATACGGACTTTATAAATTTTAAGTAATACTTTTAAGATTAATTAATATACTAGTAACCTTTTAAAAGAAAGTTTAAAATATATTAAATCCTTATTAAACTCGTTTTTATACGGCTTATTTAAATAATATTATTATATACTTTAATATACTAAAACAATACTATAAAGAGGTTAATATAGTGCTAAAAGCATTAAAGAAGCTAGCTTATATAACCTATTAAAGAAACATAGCTTTTATATATAAAAAGTAGAATTCTTAAAGTATATAATTAGTCTTTTTTATATAAAGATAAACCCTTAAAATAGTATAATTAAAGATTAGCTAATTCCTATAAATATTAAGGAAATCTAAAGCTTTATAGGATATATAAATTATTATAAAAAGTTTATATTAAACTTTTTTAAGATAATTATACTAATTTCTTTAGTATTAAAAAAAGCTAAAACAGATCTTTATAAGTAAAACTTAAAAGTAAACGAAGCTTTTAAAAAGATTAAAGGATTACTTATTAAAAACCCTTTATTAAATACTTATAATATAAAGAAGCCGTTAAAGTTAAAAACTAATACTTTTAATTTTATATTAAGCGTATAGCTAAGCTAACGCAATAAAAATAATATTCTTAAGCTAATAACGTTTTATTTTAAGAAGCTAGTAAGTATAGAGATTTATTACCTTATTTATAATACAGATTTCTTAGCTATTATATATACTTTTAAAGATTTTTAATACTATGTCTTAAGGAATAAATATAAACTTAAGGTTTATATAGATTATATAAATATTGGCTATTTTGCTATAACGTAGTAGTTAAATGCTTAGTAAATAAGATAAGCTAAATTCCTTTTAGAATTTAATTGTAAGATTATTTATAAAAAAGGTTTTAAGAATAACTAAGCTAATATAATTAGTAAACAACTAAACCTTAATAATAAAAAAGAGCTTTATAAAGAGACCTTATTATTTCTTAATAATAATAGTAATTTAAAGTTTAAGACGTTATATATACTTTTTAATATATAAAGAGATCTTACTATTTTAAAATTACTTAAGAATTCTTGTAAGAACTTAAATAAAAAAATATATAAGAATCTTAAGTAAAAGGAAAAAATAGCGTTTTATATAAATAAGCTATTCTTTTCCTTAAAAGCTAAGAAAATAGTTATAATAGATTTTTAATCGCACTTTTTTTAAGGATATTAAGGCAACATAAGAACGTATAATAATATTAAAAACTATTATAATACCTATAACCTTTTTAAGAAAATCTAAGAAGTTATTAAGTTATATAGTATATATAATAAAAGTAAGGCTATATAATATAAGCCTTATAATAACTTAATTCCTTTTAAAGTGCTTTTAAGACCTTAAGACTTTATAGCTTTAGACTTTATTATAAACTTATTAAAGTCTATATACAACTAGTATAAAATATAATTTTATAAAAAATATAGTTAATCGTTTTCCGAAGTACGGCTATTTTATTTTAATATATAAAGCTATAAATATAGAAAAGCTATCTTATACTTTTATAAGATATATTATAGCTAATTTTAAACTTTTAAGTTCGATTATTTTAAATAAGGATTAGAAATTTATTTTGAATTTCTAGTAAAGCTTAATATAAGCCTTAAGAATAAAGCATAAATTATTTACCGCTTTTTACCTTATTATAAACGGAATAATAAAACGATTAAATTAAACGTCTAAGCAATATCCTAAAAGCTATATTAACTATTAATAAGATAATTAGCTTTTTAAATTAGCGTATAATACTTCTTATTAAAAGTATATTAAAAATACTTTAGTACTTACGAATTATAGCTTTATACTAAAAGCCTATAAGTCTTCTTTACTTAAAGAAGCTATAGCTAAAAAAACTATATTAAACTTTAAGTAGTTAATTAGCTTATACGGATTTATAAAATTCAAATTTAAAATATATTACTTAAAAGATATCGTATTATTATAATTAGAGATAGTTTTCAAAACCTTTTTTATCTAAAGGCGTTAATGTGTATCTTTTAACAAAGAATCTTAAGATAAATAAAATTAATAAGTCTTTAGATTATAAGAAGATAAGAACTTTTAAAGTTATAAAGAAAATAAGAAAAGTTAATTATAAGTTAAAACGTTTTACTAGTTTAGTTATTTACCTTATTTTTTTATATCTTTACTAAACCCGAATTTATAAGAAGCTAAGGTAATAAGAAAGCTAAACTTAAAAAGAGTTAAAAAAAGCAGATATATAATAAAGGCTATACTTACTAAAAAGATAGAAAATTTAAAATACTTTTATTACGTAAAGTAAAAGGATTATCTTAGTTTAGATAATACTTAAGAACTTATAAAGCACTTAAAAATGCTTTAAGAAAGGTTAAGAATTTTATTTAAGAAAACGCTTAAGTAAAAGTATTAACTTCTTTAAGCTAAGATTTCTTTACTATCTTTAGATAGTAAAAGTAAAAGGGAATTTCGTATAGAAAAAACCTTTTAGTTAAGTTTATATAACTTAGTATATATTTTTTTTTAAATAGGAATTGTTTATTAAAAGAATATCTATAAAAGATAATAATTAAGGTTTTCTTTAAAGAATTCTTAAAGTTAACCTTTTTAAAGTAAGATTTCTTTAAAAATATTTTAAGAATCTTATTAAAGCTAAAAAAAACCTAATAAAATAAGACGTTTATCTTTTTAAGTTTAAAAAGACCTTAAAAAGGGGAATATATAATAAAACGATTACTCTATTAACAATTATAAGTACTAAAAGTACTAATATTTAATAAAGCAAATACTACTAAAGATAAAAAAGTAATTAGTAAAGTAAATACCGCTAATTATAAGTTATAATTATTAAAGTAAATACTAATAGTTATAAGGCGAGACGATATAGCTTTATAGTTAAAGATAGCTAGTATTAGCTATAAGTAGTATAGGTTAAATACTACGGAGAAACAGTGCGATAATACCGCACTGCTAAAAGGTCTCGCCTTAGCCTTAGTTAAGGGTCGGGACGCTAATTATCGCCTATATACTTATATCTTATATACCGATATATAAGTAGCCGGGACGCTTATATCTTACGTTCCGTAATAATTGCCGCATTAAAAGGAAAGACGATAACGTCCTCGTTATCTATAAGACGGGACCTCCCCGGTTTATTAAGCCGGTGGGTAAAAGCTGCGCACGCTTATATTATCACGCGCGCCTAGGGGAGCCTTATTTCTATACGGACTTATAGGTCTTCTTTCTCGCGCGGGGATCGAACCCACGCTAAAGGAATTGCTACTATTTGCTACGGAGAAATAGTGCGATAATACCGCACTATTAAAAGGTCTCGCCCCGGCCCTAGTTAGGGGTTAGGATGCTAATTATCGCCTATATGCTTGTATCTTATATACCGACATATAAGTGGCCGGGACGCTTATATCTTACGTTTTATAATATTAAATACGCTTATAATTAGCTTAAGTTAGCTTTTACTAATATTAAGATTAGTATTAAATAAATAAACTAATACTTTATATAAAGCTAAAGTAAGAGGCCTTTTTTTAAAAGAGGATAGAATTTTATAAAAGGTTTTAAGATAAGGATATTTAGTTTTATAAGCTAGTTATAAGTAATAAAGCGTACATTACTTATTACTTATAATAAAAATAGCGTACGCTATTTTTATTAGATTAAAAAGTTCTTAAGTAACCTTATAATTTATATAAAGTATAAGTTATAAACTAGTATATAAAAGCATATAAAATTATATAAAAAAGAAGCCTTTTAATAGCTTTAAAAGGTATAAAAGGAAGTCTTTTTTTCTTTTTCTCTTTTTTAGCTAGTTTTAACTTAAGAAATCTATATAATAAGATACTTTTACTTTATTTTGTTTAGTAGTTTATACTAAGTCTTTTTTTTCTTTTTATACTATAAAGTTAGTAAACTTAATAAATTATATAAAAATACTTATCTTAAAAAAAGATTAGTATTTTTATAATAAGTAGCTTTATATATATATAGCTAACTTTTATAAATAACGGCTAAAGTTATACTAAAGGCTTTTATAGTAAATTAAGTAATAGGCCTTAGTATATTTACTTTTTATATTTATAATACCTTCTTTTAGCTATATATAAAGTATATATATAAAGATAAAGCCTTATAATATAGCCTTTTCCTTATAAGTTACTTTTACTTTAGTGTTTTATTATCCTAACTAATTATAATAAGTCTTTTTTTTATAATACTTTGTTTATATATAGCCTTTTAAACTTTTTATTTAGCCGCTTTTCTTATTTTAAGTAATTAAATAAATTAATCGTGTTTTTCCCTTAAAAGGCCTTTAATAAAGCTATCCGCAATTATCTTATTAGTTTATACTTATATTAGTCGAAAGAAGCCCTTTTCGGTATAATAAATAATTTACTTATTGCGGATATAGATATATTAAGTCTTAGCCTGGTTTTTTTTATATAGCACGATCAGCCGCGCGTTTTAGCTATTTAAAAATACTATAAAGAAGTTAGCGATAGCTAGCCTAGCTTTATAAATAGCTAGTACTATTATATCGCGGCTAAACTTATAAGCGTAAGGTTTAGAAATTCTCCTTTAATTAATAAGGTCGTTATAATAGTTTATCTCTTACTCTTTTAAAAAAGAGGTTTATTAGCTACGAATATAATATAACTAAGCGTAAAGGTTATTAGTAAAAAACGTATTTATATATACGCGAGGCTTAAAGTCTTTAACTAGGTATTTCCTTTTTATTATAACTTTATAATTTAAAGTGCCCTTTATATAGCGCTATAGTGCTTTTATAATCGCTTTATAGTTATATATTAAGTTACTATTAGCCTTAAAGAGCTTATTCGCTATATATATAATATCCGGCTTAGTGCTTATTAATAAGTAATTAAGGCTACTAGTTAAGTAAAGCTACTTTTTAGTGCTTATTATAAGTTTTTAACTCTTTTAATTATATAAAATATTAAGCCTTACTAGCTATAGCGCTTTTATAGCTTTTATAACCTTTTAACTAAATTTCTTAAAGATCTTTTTAACGAACCTTATTTAGTATATAAAAATCGTTCTTATAGCGTTTTTTTGTTTAAATTAAATACTTAGGAATTCTTAAGGCTTGCTTAGCTACTTAGCCTTTTATAGCTAAGTTAAGATATAAGTAGTTGCTTTAATAGCCTTTTTAGTTAGTGCCGCTATAATAAAATCGTCTATATAAATAATTATAAGTATATTACTTACTTTTTAATAAAGGATATACCTATCTATTTTAAAGTGCTTAAAGCTATATTTTTATAGATATATACTTACTTAGTTATACTTTTACTTAAGCGAGCTTTTATAGCTATATAAAGCTTTATTAAGCTTATATACTTAGCTTATACTATTTTTAAGCTTATAAAGCTATATAATAAAAGCCTTCTTTTATACTTATATATATATATAAGCATAAATAATATTAAATTATTCTTATTTTAAGTTTTTAACTATAATAATTATTATAAATAGCTTTAAAAAGACTTAGTACCTTACCGCTATATATAGCTCTTTTATAAGCTTATTTCTTTAATCTTAGTCTTTTAATAGAACTTAGCAAGCTTTTATAAAAGGTTTTTTACTTTAAACTATCTTCTTAAGATAAGCCTATTTCCTATTTAAGACTTATACTTTTAAAGGCTTATAAATAAGGTTTTATATATCTTTTTACCTTAGTTTATTAATTTTACGCTTTATTATAAGTAATTAGCAAGTCTTATAATTATCTCGCTTAAAAGCCTATTTTTAAGTTATTAGCGATCTTTTTATAGTAGTAATTATCGCACTAAATATAAAAAAGACTAGCTAGTCGCTTAAGTTATTAAATTAATCCCTTTTATAATAAGCCTCCTTAAGGGCTATTAATACGCTTACTTAGAATAAGTCTTAGCGCTAATCTATAATAATAAGCTTTAATATAAAAACTCTTAATATAGTCTTTTATAGCCCTCTTTTAACAATTACTTTTAAACTAGTTTATTGTTAAGTTAGCTTATTATTTAGTTAGAATACTTTATTAACTTATTATGCTTTAAGCGGGGAATTAGTAAGTCTTTTATTATTAGGATTTAGTATAAAAAGAATTAAGCGTATCTTTAGCTATAAGGTCTTTAAAAAGGTCCTTAAATAATCCGCACTTATAAAAGCTATTTTTAGATAGTTTTAAACACTTAAAGTTGTTTTTAAGTATACTTTTAGTCCTTAAACTAAGGTATTTAGTATTAAAACATTTATATTATTATCGCTTAGCTTTATTATTATTATCGCTAGCAGGGAAAAGGTTTAATAAAAAGTTAGTAATAATAGCTTTAAAGCTTACTACTACCTTAAAGATAGTAGTAGCCGCTTTAAAGCTTATTACTACTTTAGCTTTTTACTTTTTTTAGCTTAAGGGCTACTTAGCTAACCCCTTAAAGATTTATTTTTCTTCTTACGGTCCGGCTTATCTTAGTAATTATATTATTCTTAGTAACATAAGTAATAAAGTATTGTATTTTTTATTAAGTTGGCTTTTTTTTTCTTTAAGACTATAATATTATATACTACGCTTTATAGTATAAAGATAAGGGGATAAAGCGTAAACTAATTACCGCTAATAAAAAGCGGTATTATAAACTTATTACTACTAGTTAAAGCTAGTACTACGGACAAATTACGAATAATTAAGCTAATATAAAAAACTAATTACTATACTTAAATATATATAAGGGTTTATAAATAGTAAAAAGCATAGAATTTTTTAAAGTATAGCTAGCTACTTTATACTTAGTCTTTTAAGGTATTTTTAAGGATCTTTAACTATATTATCTTATAATCTATTATTAATACTTAAATAAACTATAAATATTCTCCTAAAATTACTTAATAAACTAAGTATAAGCTTAGTTAGAAATAGTATAAACTATAGTTAAGGAAAACCTTAAAATATCTTTAAATATCTCTTATAAATTGCGGTAAAGTTTATCGTATATTTTTTAAAGTACTTCTTTAATTAAAAATAGGCCGAACTATAGTTAAGATATCTTATAAAAATCCTTAGATATCCTTTATAAATACTAGCGGAATCCGTTTAATAGTTTTTATAGTATTTACTATAGTTAAAAACGTTATAAACTAAAGTTAAATAAGCTTTTAAGTATTTTTAGTTATATCTTAAAAATCTTAGTAAGGTTTATTTAATAAAGTTTATTATGTTTTTTAAAGCGAGCTTTTATAGCGCGTACTTTAAACGTTCTTACTATAAGGTTTTATAAGGCTTTTTAAGAGTAAAGTAAAGAGTTTTAGCATAGTAGCTTAAATTTTATAATAACTCCTTTAAGTAAAAAAGAAAGCTAATATCTTTATTAATATAAAGTAAAAATAAAGTAAAAAGGGCGCTAAGTAATAGCTTTATAGTAGCGTTTCTATACTATATTAATAGTATATTATTTACTACGCTTTATAGTATAAGAATAAGAGGATAAAGCGCGGACTAATTACCGCTAATTAATACTAGTGCTATAAACTAATTACTACTAGATAGGCTAGTATAACGGACTAATTAATATATATAAACGTATATAAAGGTTTAAAAATAGTAAAAAGCTTAGCTATTTTTTAAAGCATAGCTAGCTACTTTATACTTAGTTCTTTAAGCTAATTTTAAAGATCTTTAACTATACTATCCTTTTATTTATTATTAGTATATAGAAAAACTATAAATATCCTTATAGAATTACTTAATAAACTAAGTATAAGCCCGGTTAGAAATATCTTAAACTATAGTTAAGGAAATCTATTAAATATCCTTAAAAATCTCTTAAAATCGCGGTAAAGTTTATCTTATATCTTTTAAGGTGCTTTTATAGTTAAAAATAGGTCGAACTATAATTAAGATATCCCGCGGAAATCCTTAAATATGCCTTAAAGAAACCGGCGGAATCCGCTTAATAGTTTTTATAATATCTTTTATAGTTAAAAACGTTATAAATAATAGTTAAGTAAGCTCTTAAGCCTTTATAGTTATATCTTAGAAACCTTAATAAGGTTTAACTAGTAATATTTATCGTATTTCTTTAAGCGAGCCTTTATAGTATATACTTTAAGTATTTTTATCGCAGGGTTTTATAAGGCTCCTTAAGGGTAAAGTAAAGGGTTTAAGCATAGCTACTTAGATTTTATAATAACTCTTTTAAGTAAAAAAGAAAACTTAATATCCTTATCGGTTTTAAGTAAAAATAAAGTAAAGAGGGCGCTAAGTAATAGCTTTATAGTAGCGTTTTTACGCTATTAATAATACGCTATCCTTATTCTTTTAATAGTTTTTTTAGCCTATCCGGCTAATAGTAGCTAAGTAGCTTAAGATAGTTAATAAGCGGCTTTTATTATAAATCCTTACTTTTTATTTAGTCGTGTGTCTTTATCTTTATTAAGGCAATTAGCGCGTTTAGCTAAAACTTATAGTAAAGTTTTCCGACTCTCTTTTAAAGCGTGCGTTTAAGCTCTTATTAAGTATTAAAGAGTCTCCGCGCTAAAAAATATCCGAATTCCTTAGTAAGATATATTATAAAAGACTAGCTTTATTTAAGCTTTATTTTATATTATTATCTTACTTACCTTTTTACGCCGTTTTTTAATCCTCCGTAAAATTTCCTATACTACTTACTAGTCTTATAAGCCGCTTTTAAGCGAGATATTATATCCTACTTACTACCGCTACTATAATTATCCCCCGCTTTTTATTACTAAGCTTTCTAACTTATTATTCTTTTTACGCGGCGCTACTACTTATACCTTTTTATTAATTTATACGCGTTTAGCTACTAAGAAGGTATTAAGGTAAAGAAAGGCCGTCTTGCTTATATTACTTAGTATAGTTAGTATTTAGGTATTAAATATATATATTCCCGCTTAAAAGCGGGTAATAAAGTCTTTTATAAGTTTAATACTTAACTCCTTACTTTAAAGGTTTTAAATATACTTAATAGTCTTTAAAAAGCTCTTTATAAAGGAGGCTTTAAAGGTAAGAATATAAAGCGCGTAGTTAATATAACTAAGAAAGCGGATATTAAAGCTTAAGAATTTTTTTACTTAAGTTAAAGTTAAGTTACGTTTAAACTCTTTATAAGCTTATAAGTAAAACTTAGCGTAGTTTATAGCTAAGTAGAAACTCTTAATTATTATAATCTTATTACTAAAGTATAAGCCTATAAAGCTAGGCTAGTTAAGGATTATATTAGTTACTATTAGCGGCTTTTATAAAATTAAGCGGCGGAATATATTATAAAGCTAATTATCGCTATCTCTTTTATTTAAGGAGGGATAGCGGATAAACTATAATAAAGCGCTTATACGCCTTTATATAGCCGGGCTAAGTATAGCAGTAAGTAAAAAAAGCGTTTACTAAGTAAGACTAAATAAGTCCTTAAAGCTTATAGCGGCTATAAGTTAATAAGGGGATTTTATAGCGCGGGCTAGACTATATATAAAGTAAGATAAGGTTTTAGCTAAAGTAGGTTAAAACGCTACTATAAACCTAGCTATAAACTAATTAAGCTAAGCTTTAAATATATAGTTAAGGATAATGCGGATATTGTTTTAATTATTTAGCTAAAGCGGGTTTTTACTAACTATAGTAGCTACTATAAATCTTAAGATTATAGTAAGGTTAGCTAACTTAAAGGCATTAAGTATTAGCTAGTTATTCCGCTAATAAAGATTTCTAGCTATGCCTTAAAAAATATATAGGCAGTAAGGGCTTTTAAATAGTAAGAGCTATATAGGAGGTATAGCTAAGTTACTACGAAACCGGCCGTTTAGACTACGCTATAGTATAAAGCTAAGAAGCGAGTTATTTAAGTTAAGTATTTAAAAGGGGTAGTATAAGCTATCCTTTATAGTACTATAATTTAAGTCGAATCTATTAGCTTAAGCGCGGTTATAAAAAGCGGTATAAGTTTATATAAAAGCTTAAACTTAAAGGGTTTAACTTTTGCTAACAGACTTAAAGCTATAAAAGATAGCTACTTTATTTTTATAAAGCTTAAGCGCTTGCTTATATCTTTTATATTAAAAGTATAGGGGCTTATAAAAAAGCGAGCTAAAAAAAGGTAGTTATAAAATAGCCAGTCTTAGCTATAAAAAACGTTAAATAATAAAAAGACTTAAAATAAAAATATAAGGATTATAAGCTTAAAGTAAAGATAGTTATATATATAAGAGTAAGTAAGGTATAAAGGGCTATAGCTAGCGGTAAAGGGAAATATAGTTATAAAAAGAAAAAAGGAAAGAAAAGAGGGTAAGCGGTAAAGAGAATTTAAATAAGTATACTATAAAGTTAAAAAGGCCTTATTACTTAAAGTAAATAGCGGTATATTATTATTAAAATAACTAATTACTTTAAGAATAGTAAGTTATAGTTTTTTATAACTTATAGTAGCTTTAAAGTCTTATACTTAAGCTTAAGCGCTTAATTTTCTTAGTTAAAAAGTTTTATATTAAGTTATAAAGACCGCGTATTATACTTTTATCTTAACTACTTAAGTAGCTAACTTTTTTTATGCTTTTTTAAAGGCTTTTACGATTTTTAGTAAGAAGACTACTTTTTTATTTACTTATAAGTTATAGTTACTTAGCTAGCTTTTTTAAGCTATAAAAAACTTCTTCCTTAGCTTTCCGCTGCTTTTTTTTATTATATAGCTTTATAAAATTTATTTTACTTTTTACTTATTTAGATAAGGTATCTTTTTATCTTAAACTAAGCTTAATTATATAGCTAGCTAGTTTATTAAGCGTAGTTATACTATTAAAACGACTAGATAAATATTAAAAGACCTTTTTATATTTAACTAGTTTATAAGCTATCTTACTTTAGCAGTAACTTTAAACAGCTAAGTACGTTTTTTTAAAGCTTTATTAGTTTCCTATTTAAAACATAATAACCCTTACTAAGCTATAGCTAAACTTAATTACTAAGCTTAAATTTTAGCAGGCGGTATTTCTTATCGTATTTATCTTTTATAGCGGCTTAAGTATAAGCGATAGCTAATTTAGCCTTTTCTTTTAAAACTTCTTAGTTTTATAAGTATAAGTAGTTATTAAAAAACTAAAGGCTATCGTCTATTTTTATTCTTATAATAAGGTTACTAAAAGCTATATAAATTACTAAAAAGAAGAAATTATTAAAGCTAAACTAAAAAGGCAATTAGTATATCGGCTTAGTATAAGTTTAAGAAATTAGCGGTAAAGAATTATAGCGCGATTTTTCTAGTTTAGTTTCGCCTTTTTAATAAGCTATTAATTTAAAGGTACTAAGCGGTAAATATAAAAAGCTTCGATTTAAAGGCTTATTATAAAGTTTACTAAAATATTAAAGTAAACTTTACGTCTTAGTTAAGGATTATCCTTTTCGGAATCCCTTAATTAGTGCGGAGTAGCTTAGCATATAATACTTATACTTAGTTTTCCGCTATAAACTAATTATTGCTTAAGATAAGGAGATATATTTTTAAGAATTTATTAGTTATAGTTAGTAAGGTATTAAAGAAGTTCTTTATAAGATCTTTTTATAGGGATTATTTAGCTTAAACTACTAAAAGCTTAGTAATAAAGTTTATTGCTATTATATAGTATAAAACTAGCGGGCTTTAAATCGGAATAAGCTACCTTAATATCTTACCTTAGTTAGTTTAGTTATAGTAATTAGTATTAAAGCTATCTACGACCTTATTTATATATCTATTAAGTTATAGGATTAAGAAGCTTTTAAATAAATCTTACTATATATAAGTGCGGCCGGTATAAAAATATTTAGCGTAAGCGTCTTTAACGATCTCCTTAGCATAAGTCTTAAATATATATAGTTTTTAGTATTTATTGTTCTCTATAAAGTATAGTAACCCTTACGATTAAAGGAATAAGAGTTTAAGGATACTATCTTTATTGCTAAGCTACGCTATAATCTTAACTTACTATATATACTTTATATATCTATTAATTATTTTTTAGTAAAGCGGCAATTTAATTAATACTTCCGCGTAAAGGAATATATATTCTGTTATCTCGTTTTCTTAAATACTTTTTAATTCCCCTTCTTAGTTTAAGGATACCGGCTTATTATCTTAATATAGTCAATATAAAAAAGCGTTTAGTATAACGTTTTCGACGCTTAAGATATAGTATACTTAAAGCGAGAATTAGCTAAAGTATTAAGACGCGAGGATTAGCTTATTATTAGATTTTATATTAATAAAAAAATAGGATTTTTAGTATATAATTTTATAAGTACTTATATAGTTAGTAAGGATAACTACTTATAGCGTTTATATAAATAGTATTATAATATATAACTTATAAACTACTTATATTAAACTAGCTACTTTAAGTTTTATAAGGTAATATTAAGGCTCTTTGCTTTAAAGAGCAGGGCTTAAGTAAATAATAAGCTAGACCTTAGTTTAAGCTAGTAGCGTATTTTTATCTTATTTTATACCGTCCTTTAAGTAAAAAGCTATAGCTACTACTTTTTATTCTTAGGATATATCGATTTAAATAAATAGTTATTAAGCGGGGTTAAAGTAATAAATCGCTTAAGGCTTAGTAAGTTTCTTAGTTAAATTTATAAAGGCCTCTTTTTCTTTTTAAGTAAGCTATAAAGCGGCTTTTATAGTATATTAAGCTTATCCTTAGCCCCTTAAAAGGACTCTTTCTTCTTATCTTTCTTAAAGTAGCTCTATCTTTCGTTTTAATAAGATATTAACTTCCTTAGCAAAATGCGGGACTATATAGCGTAGCTACTTAATAAGGCTAATCTATTTCTTAAGCTATTAAAGGTTCTTAAAGAACGCAATATCCCTTAAGGCTTATATATATTTATTTATATTTATTAGGCTAATAGTATCTACCTTAAATCTAAGAAGCTATATAGATAAGTATACTAAAAAGGACTTTAGTCTAAATAAAGTAATATTATAGTTATAAAAAGCGCGGAATATAGCCTTTAAATATAAAAAGTATTCTTTAGTTATATTAAAGTAGATAATAATATCGTTAATATAAGCCGCTATATATTCTTAGTATTTATAAAAGACGTTATTAATAAACCTTTTAACGTATACTAAGAAGTTTTTAAAGCTTATAAGTTTTATTAGTAATCGTTTTAGCCTGCGATAGCTTATAACTTTAAACCTTTCTTAGTAGTTTTAATAAACTAAAAACTAGTAAAAAATAATTTAACGTTTACTATATTAATAAAATTCTTGCTTTAAAGGCGTTTAATTATATCGCTTTTAAGGGGCATTAAGTAAGCGTTTAAAGTAATAATAGTATTAATCTCTTTTAAGTCTATAACTACTTATCCCTTTTCCTTTCCGTTTACTATTTTCTATACTATAAATACTAGCGCTACGAATAAAGTTAGCTTATAAACTCGTTTTAATTAGCCTTATATAGTTAGCTAGCGAAATATTATATTTACTACCTTTTTATTCTTATCGCTTAATAAGTATAATCTTAATATAACTTATTAGTATTACTATCTTTTTACTAAAAGAATACGTATATATTTAAATTCGTCTATATATACTACTCCGTTATTCTTTTAAAAGCGGGGAAACGATTAAAGAATATCTTAAACATTTAAAATATATTTTAAGTCCTTAGCGTAAACTAAACGCCCTAATTAATAATAAGTTTAAGTAAGTCCTTAGTTCGGCTAATTCTAAGCGTATAGTTTATTATAAGATCTTTTTATAAGAAGTCTTTAATAAGGTTTATCTTATCCGGACTTTCTATAAAAGCTTTTACTAAAAGAGTAGTAGCGTTAACCTCCTTATATAGCCGGAACTACTTATTAAAGTTTATAATTATCTTTATATTTTAGTCTTAGTAAAGTACTAGTAGTTCTTTAAAATAGTTTATTGCTATAAAGCTTTTATAATCCTATATTATTATCTAAGCGAGCTTAAGGTTATTAAGGAAAAATATTATATTACGCCTTAATAGCGGCGCTTAAACTTATATAAGTAAGGCGTAGTTAAAACTAGCTAAAATCGTTATAATAACTAAGTAGATTACTTATCTATATATCGCTAGTCTTAGCTAAACTATCTTAACTTTAGCTTTATTTCTTTTTTAGGCCCCGATTTATAAGACTAATATAAAGTTAATAAGGTCCCCTTAATAAAGAACTAAAAAGTCTTAGCTAAGTAATATATTAGCCGCTAAGCGTTTTACTATTTACGCGCTAATCCTTACCTTTATAACCGCGATGCTACTATTTAGCCTTTTTAGTATATACGCGGTAAATTCTACTTATTTAATAGTAGCTATCCTTATTACTTCTTAAATAGGAATTTATTAAAAGGAGTTTATAATTATATCTTAAAAGGTCTTTACTAAGTTAGCTTAAATAAAGCTTTAGTTTACCTTAGTATCTATATAGGCTTTAATATATATCTTAGGCCTTTTTTTTCTATAGACTAATAAGCGTATATAAGGAAATTATAATAGCTTATCGGGGCTTAATAGCTAAACGTTTAAAGAAGCCTTAACTATTTTAACGCTTTATAGCTTTTAAATAACTACTTATTATACTAAGCTATATCTTTATATAATAAGGTCTTAGTTAAAGTTAAGGGGGTGTTTATCTTTTATATATTAGTAAAGTTTATTTTTAAAGGGGAATACTTTACTATAAAATCTATATACTTTATTAGCCTTTTAAACTTAGTTTACTATAGTATAGATTACGGTTTCCTTTAAGCTTTTATTAGTATTTAATTAAGCTCTTTTTATATTATACTTTTATTCTTTAAATAGTTATTAGTCTTTATTATAGTTCTTTCCTTAATTATAAAGTATACCCGCTTTAGCTTTAGTATTAATAAGTATATAGTCTTAAAGGTTCCTTTTTTTAAGCTTTAAAACCTTAGCTTATATTCCTAGCTATTTAAATAGGTTTTTTCTTTAACTTAGTAAGCGCTATAAGGCTTATAGTATATCCGCCTTTATTAAGTAGTTTAAGAACGTAACTTATAGCCTTAGCAAGCCCTTAATAAATAGCTAAGGCGTTTTAAACTATCCTTTAAGTATATATAAAGTATAGTTAGTTAGCCTTTACCTTTTAATAAGTTAGACTTATTTCTTTCGCGCTAGTAAGTACTTTTAAGATCCTTAAGTATATTTAACTTATAGCTAAGGAAGAAATTCCTTATATTTATAAATCTATTTATCAATATCCTCGTTTTCTACTAAACGTTATAAGGATTCTTATAAATAGATATCTAGCTTTTAGTAAATTATTATAGTTTAGTAGTTTAGCTAGTTAAGCGCGGCTTTAGCTTTATATTATAAGCGTAATATCTAAGACTTAAAGTTAGATCTTACTACTATATTTTTAATAGTAAAGTACTTTTTATTAAGTGCTTATATTGCTATATCTAAGTAGAATTTAAACCGTTTTTATAAGGTAGAGATCTATTAGCTTAGTTTAACGCTAGGCTTATTAAGTTCTTCTTATTATAGTTTTAAGAGGTCTTTAAAATACTATTCCGCCGTACTTTCTTAAAAGAAGGAGGGTAATTTAATAGCTAATTCGTTTATATAAGCCTCGCCTTTATTAGTATTTCGGCGGATAAAGTTTATAAAATAGTTTACTCTTTAGAATATACTAGCCTTATTATCTTCTTAGAAAGATACTTTTAAAGGTCTTAATAAGTTAAATCTTTTTATATCTTAAGCTTATAATTAAGTTTTCTTTTTAGGCTTAATAAGCGCGTTTTCTTTTTTTAGTGCTTAAAGGAGACTAAAGAATTATTTATTTAATATTACTATTATGCTTTTTAAAAAACTTAAAGCTATACTTAATTTTAATATCTACGCGCTAAGTATAAAGAGGTTTAGCACGCTAAGGGTATCGCTTACTATATTTTTATTACTTATTATTAAGGTCTTAGTCTTAATACTCTCGCTAAGCGCTTAACCTTTTATTTTATATACGTCTTAAAATCTAATATGCTATAAGGCCTTTAGTATAAAAGGCTTATTTTTATTAATTAAAGGTCCTGAAAATGCTTTAATTAGCGCGGCTATAGCGGATAAGGCTAAATAGTAATAATAAACTAAATAACTACTAAGTATCCTTTAAGGCGGATTTCCGGTTAAGGCCCTTAAACTAAACTCTGTTAATAGTATTTAGTAAAAATATCCGCTAAGCTTATTATCCTAGGGAAAGAGTAACTTTATTATAAGATTAATTTAAAAGGTATTTAGTAAGCGGGGAGATAAATAGTTTTTAGGTCGGCTTATCTTTACTTCTTTTATTTAAAAGATAATTAATTTATTTAAGTAATACTAAATTTAGTTTACTTAGTTATATATATTTTATCGTTTTATAGTTTTTTTTTTATTAGTATTTTAAAGGTAGATTGCTTCTTAAAAAGCGGTAGTTTTAGCTTAGCTAAGCGGGACTTACTTTATATTTTATTTAGCTTTATAGGCTATCGCGGTATAGTACCTTAAAAAAAAGTAAAAGAGATTATTAAACTAATATACTTAATAAGCCGCGGCCTTTTTCGCTTTTATAGCTTACTTATCTTAAAGTTTTATTATTAACGCGTTAAGAAAAAGGTGCTTATTATTAAGGTTAAACTTAAAGCCTAAAAAGAGCTTCTTATTAAAGAAAATATTATTTAGTATCTAACTTCTTATAAGATAAGTACTTAATTCTATAATATAGTCGCTCTTAGCTTAGCGGATATTTAAGGGATTTTTATTTAGTTAAGTAGGAATTGCTACTATTTCCTATGCTTTATAGTATAAGGATAAGGGGATAAAGCGCGGACTAATTACCGCTAGTTAAAGCTAATACTATAAACTAATTACCGCTAATTAAGGCTAGTACTATAAATTAATTACCGTTAGTTAAGCTAGTATAATAAATTAATTACTATATATAAATATATATAAAGGTTTAAAAATAGTAAAAAGCTTAGCTACTCTTTAAAGTATAGCTAGTTACTTTATACTTAGTTTTTTAAGTTAATTTTAAGGATCTTTAACTATACTATCCTTTTATCTATTATTAATATAAAAATAAACTATAAATATCCTTATAAAATTACTTAATAAACTAAATATAAGCCTAGTAAGAAATACTTAAAACTATAGTTAAGGAAATCCTTTAAAAATCCTTATATTTAATATCCTTTATAAATTGTAGTAAAGTTTATCTTATATCTTTTAAGGTGCTTTTATAGTTAGAAATAAGTCGAACTATAGTTAGGATATTCTATAGATATCTTTTAATATCCTTTAAAGATATTAGCGGAATCCGCTTAGTAGTTTTTACGGTATCTTTTATAGTTAGAAACGTTATAAACTATAATTAAGTAGGCTTTTAATCCTTTATAGTTATATCTTAAAAACCTTAGCGGGGTTTAACTAGTAATATTTATTATATCTCTTTTAAGCAAGCCTTCGTAGTGCGTGCTTTAAGCGTTCTTGTTACGGGGTTCTATAAAGCTCTTTAAAAGTAAAGTAAGGAGTCTAAGCATAGCTGTTTAGATTTCGTAATATTATCCTTATTTTTTTATAGTTTTTTAGCTTATTTAGCTAATAGTAATTAAGTAGCTTAAGATAATAAGTTAATAGCTTTATTATAAATCCTTATTACTTATTTAGTTATACGTTTTTATTTTATTAAAGCGATTAGTATATTTAGTTAAAATTAATAATAAGGTTTGTAACTCTTTTTTAAGTATATATTTAAGCGTTTATTAAATAGTAAGGAGTTTTTATTTTAAAAGATATTTATGTTTTTATAGTAAGATATATTATAAAAGACTAGCTTATTTAAGCCTTATTTTATATTTTATCTTACATACTATTTATGCCGTTTTTAATTGCTTATTTAGTCCTTTATATTACTTACTAGCTTTATAAGTCGCTTATAAGGAAGATATTATATCTTACTTATTATAGCTATAATAGCTATCCCTTGCTTTCTATTGCTAAACCTTTTAACTTATTAACTTTTTTATAAAGCGCTACTACTTATACCTTTTTACCGATTAACGCATATTTAGCTACTAAAAAGGTATTAAAATAAGGTTAAGTTATTCTGTTAATTATAATAAGAATAGTTAGTACTAAGATATTAAATATTTATATTCTTACTTAAAAGCGGGTAATAAGATTTTTAATAGCCTTAGTGCTTAATTCCTAACTTTTAAGGTTTTAAATATATTTAATAGTCTTAAAACCCTTTTTATAAAAATAGCCTTAAAGATAAGAATATAAAGCGCGTAATTAGTATGGCTAATAAAGCAGTCGTTAATTTTAAAGAACCTTATTGCTTAAGATAAAGTTAAGTCGTATTTAAATTCCTTGCGGGCTTATAAGTAAACCTTAGCGTAGTTTATAGCTAGGTAGAAACTCCTTATTATTATAATCTTATCGCTAGAATATAGTCCCGCGAAGCTAGGCTTATTATAAATTATATTAATTATAACTTATAGCTTTTATAAGATTAAGCGGCGGAATATATCGCAAGCTTAGTTATTACTATTTACTTTAGTTAAAAAGAGGCGGCGGATAAACTATAAAAAGGCGCTTTTATACTTTTATATAGCTAAGCTAAGTATAGTATTAAAAGGGAAAAGTATATACTAAGCGGGATTAAAAAAGTCTTAAAAGCTTATAGTAGCTTTAAGGTAAAAAAGAGATTTTATTATATAAGATAAACTATATATAAAGCGAGATAGAGTTTTTACTATATAAGCCTAAAACGCTATTTTAAACCTAGCTATAAACTAGTTAAGCTAGGCCTTAAATATATAGTTAAAAATAGCGCGGATATTGTTTTAATTATTTAGCTAAAGCTGGTTTCTATTAGCTATAATACCTACTATAAATCTTAAGACTATAATAAAGTTAACTAGCTTAAAAGCATTAAGTATTAGCTAGTTAATTTACTAGTAAAGGTTTTTAGCTATACCTTAAAAAATATATAGGTAGCGGGGGCTTTTAAGCTATAAAAGCTAAGCGGGAGGTATAGTTAAGTTATTATAAAAGCAGCCGTTTAAACTACGCGGCAGTATAAAGCTAAGGAGTAAGTTATTAAAGTTAAGCGTTTAAAAAGAGTAGTATAAACCGTTCTTTATAGTGCTATAATTTAAGTTAAGCTTATTTACTTAAGCGCGGTTATAAAAAGCGGTGTAGGTTTATATAAAGGCTTAAACTTAAACGTTTTAGCTTTTACTAAAGGACTTAAGGCTATAAAATATAGCTACTTTATTTTTATATAGCTAAAGCGCTTACTTCTATTCTTTATATTAAAAGTATAAGGGCTTATATAAGGGCGGGCTAAAAAGGTCGTTATAAAATAGCTAATCTTAGCTATAAAAGATATTAAATAATAAAAAGACTTAAAATAGGAGTATAAAGATTATAAACTTAAGGTAAAAAAGGCTATATATATAAAAGTTAGTATAGTATAGTAAGCTAAGGCTAGCGGCTAAAAGAAGTATAGTTATAAAAAAAAAAAGATTAAGCGGCGGAGAGAATTTAAATAAGTATGCTATAAAGCTAAAAAGGCCTTATTACTTAAAGTAAATAGCGGCGTATTATTATAAAAGTAACTAATGACTTTAAATATAGTAAGTTATAGTTTTTTATAACTTATAGTAGCTTTTAAGTTTTATACTTAAGCTTAACCGCTTAATTTCTATTATAGAATTTAAATAGCTATGCTTAAACTCCTTACTTTACTCTTAAAGAGCTTTATAAAACCCTATAATAAGAATGCTTAAAGCACGTACTATAAAGGCTCGCTTAAGGAGATATAATAAATATTACTAATTAAACCTTATTAAGGTTTTTAAGATATAGCTATAAAAGCTTAAAAGCCTATTTAATTATAATTTATAATGTTTTTAACTATAAAAGATACTATAAAAACTATAAAGCGGATTCCGCTAGTATCTTTAAGGAATATTTAAAGATTTCCGCGGAATATTTTAACTATAATTTAACCCGCTTTTAACTATAAAAGCACCTTAAAGATTTAAGATAGACTTTACTATAACTTTTAAAGGATATTTAAGGATATTTAAAGGATTTCTTTAATTATAGTTTATAATATTTCCGACTAAGCTTATACTTAGTTTATTAAGTAATTCTATAAGGATATTAATAGTTTATTTATATATTAATAATAAATAAGAAGATAGTATAGTTAAAGATCCTTAAAAATAGCTTAAAAAACTAAGTATAAAGTCGCTAGCTATACTTTAAAGAAAAGATAAGCTTTTTACTATTTTTAAACCCTTATATATATTTATATATAGTAATTAGTTTATTATACTAGCTTAATTAGTAGTAATTAGTTTATAATACCGGCCTTAATTACTTATAATTTATTTATAGTATTAGCCTTAATTATTAATAATTAGTTTACGCCTTATCTCCTTATCTTTATATTAAAAAGTATAGTAAATAATAATAATTCCTACTTATTTAAATAGAAATCCTTTAAATATCCGCTAAGCTAAAAGCGACAATATTATATAATTAAGTACTTATCTTATAAAAAGTTAAATACTAAATAATATTTTCTTTAATAAGAAGCTTTTATTAACTTTTAAGTTTAACCTAAATAATAAGTACCTTTTCTTTAGCGCGCTTATAATAAAACTTTAAGATACTTAAGCTATAAAAGCGAAAAAAGCCGCGGCTAACTAAATATATTAGTTTAATAATCTCTTTTACTCTTTTTAAAGTATTATACCGCGATAGCCTATAACGCTAAATAGGATATTAAATTAGTCCCGCTTAGCTAAGCTAAGACTACTGCCTTTTAAGAGGTAATCCACTTTTTAAATATAAATTTAGGATAAACTATAAAATAATAAAACTTATATAATTAAGTAAACTAAATTTAGTACTATATAAATAAATAAATTATCCTTTAAATAAAGGAAGTAAGGATAAGCCGACTTTAAAACCTTTAAGCTCCTTACTTATTAAATACCCTTTAAATTAAGCTTATAATAAAACTACTTTTTTCTTAATATAATAAGCTTAGCGGATATTTTTACTACTTACTAATTATAAAGTTTAGTTTATAGGCCTTAACCGGAAATCCGCTTAAAAGAATACTTAGTAGTTTCTTATTTTAGTATAACCGTTTAGCCTTATCCGCTATAGCCGTGTTAATTAAAGTATTTTTAAAACTCTTAATTAATAAAAACGAGCTTTTTATACTTAAGGCCTTATAGTATACTAGATTTTTAAATATATATAAAAGAAAAGGTTAAGCGCTTAGCGAAAGTATTAAGACTAAGACCTTAATAATAAGTAATAAAGATATAGTAAGCGATACTTTTAATAAGCTAAACTTATTTTACTACGCCTTATAGCGTAAGGATAAGGGGATAAGGCGCGGACTAAATACCGCTAGTTAGGGCCGGTATTACGGACTTATTACCGCGAGTCGGGCGAGTATAACGGACTAATTACTATATATAAACGTATATAAGGGTTTAAAAATAGTAAAAAGCTTATTTATTCTTTAAGGTATAGCTAGCTACTTTATACTTAGTTCTTTAAGCTAATTTTAAAGATCTTTAATTATACTATCCTTTTATCTATCGCTAGTATATAAGTAAACTATAAATATCCTTATAAAATCGCTTAATAAACTAAGTATAAGGTTAGTTAAAAATACTATAGAGTATAGTTAAGGAAATCCTTTAAATATCCTTAAATATCCTTTAAAAATCGCGGTAAGGTTTATTTTATATCTTTTAAGGTGCTTTTATAGTTAAAAATAGGTTAAACTATAGTTAAGATATCCTATAAAAATCCTTTAATATCTTTAAAAGATACTAGTAAAATCCGCTTAATAGTTTTATAGTATTTTTTATAGTTAAAAACGTTATAAACTATAGTTAAGTAAGCTCTTAACCCTTTATAGTTATATCTTAAAAACCTTAGCGGGGTCTAACCGGTAATATTTATTATATTTCTTTAAGTAAGCTTTTATAGTGCGTGCTTTAAGCGTTTTTATCGTAAGGTTTTATAAAGCTCCTTAAAAGTAAAGTAAGGAGTCTAGGTCTAGCTATTTAGATTCTATAATAACTCTTTTAAGTAAGAAAGAAAAGCTAATATCCTTGTTAGTTTAAAGTAAGAATAAAGTAAAGGGGGCGCTAAGAAATAACTTCGTAATAGCGTCTTTATACTATATTAATAATACGCTATCCTTATTCTTTTAATAGTTTTTTTAGCTTATTTAGCTAATAGTAGCTAAGTAGCTTAAAATAGTTAATAAGCGGCTCTTATTATAAATCCTTATCTCTTATTTAGTTATATATCTTTATTTTTATTAAGGCGATTAGCGCGTTTAGCTAAAACTTATAGTAAAGTTTTCTAACTTTCTTTTAAAGCGTGCGTCTAAGTACTTATTAAGTAGTAAGGAGTCTCCGCGCTAAGGAATACTTAAATTCCTTAGTAAGATACGTTATAAAAGACTAGCTTTATTTAGGCCTTATCTTATATTATTATCTTACTTACCTTTTTACGCCGTTTTTAATCCTCCGCTAAATTTCCCGTACTACTTACTAGCTTTATAGGCCGCTTATAAGTAAGATATTATATCCTATTTACTACTACTATTATAGTTATCTCCCGCTTTTTATCGCTAGGCTTTTTAACTTATTATCCTTTTTATATAGCGCTACTACTTACGCCTTTTTACTAACTAACGCGCGTTTAGCTACTAAGAAAGTATTAAAGTAAGGGTAAGCTATCCTATTAATATTAATAAGTATAGTTAGTATTAAGGTATTAAATATCTATATTCCCGCTTAAAAGCGGGTAATAAGGTCCTTAATAGCCTTAATACTTAACCCCTCGCTCTTAAGGTTTTAAATATACTTAATAGTCTTAAAGAACCTCTATATAAAGGGGGCCTTAAAGGTAAGAATATAAAGCGCGTAGTTAGTACGGCTAATAAGGCGGATATAAAAGCCTAGGAATTTTATTACTTAAGTTAAAGTTAAGTCGCGTTTAAACTCTTTATAGGCTTATAAGTAAAACTTAGCATAGTTTATAGCTAGGCGGAAACTCTTAATTATTATAATCTTATCGCTAAAGTATAGGCCCGTAAAGCTAGGCTTATTAAGGATCGTATTAATTACTACTAGCGGCTTTTATAAAATTAAGCGGCGGAATATATCGCGAGGCTAGTTATCGCTATTTCCTTTAATTAAAGAAGGATAGTAAATAGACTATAATAAGGCGCTTATATACCTTTATATAGCTAGGCTAAGCGTAGCAGCGGGTAAAAAAAGCGTTTACTAAGCGGGACTAAATAGGTCTTTAAAGCTTATAGCAGTTATAGGCTAAGAAAGAGATTTTATAGTATAGGCTAGACCGCGTATAAAGCGAGATAGGGTTTTAGCTATAGTAGCTTAAGACGCCGCTATAAACCTATCGATAAACTAATTAAGCTAAGCCTTAAATATATAGTTAAGAACGGCGCGGACGTTATTTTAATCGTTTAGCTAAAGCGGGTTTCTGCTAGCTATAGTAGCTACTATAGATTTTAAGACTATAGCAAGGTTAGCTAACTTAAGGGCGTTAAGTATTAGCTAGTTATTCCGCTAATAAAGAATTTTAGCTACGCCTTAAAAAATATATAGGCAGCGGGGGCTTTTAAAAAATAAAAGCTAAGTAAGAGGTATAGCTAAGTTATCGCGAAACCGGATATTTAAACTATACTATAGTATAAAGCTAAGAGGTAAGTCGTTTAAGTTAAGTATTTAAAGAGGGTAGTATAGGCCGTTTTTTATAATGCTATAGTTTAAGTTAAATCTATTAGCTTAAGCGTGGCTACGGAAAGCGGTATAAGTTTATATAGAAGCTTAAACTTAAAGGTTTTAACTCTCGTTAAAGGACTTAAGGCTATAGAAGATAGCCGCTTTATTTTTATAAAGCTTAAGCGCTTACTTATATCCTTTATATTAAAGGCGTAAGGGCTTATAAGAAAGCGGGCTAAAAACGTAGTTTTAAAATAGCTAGTCTTAGCTATAAGAGATATTAAACGATAAAAGGACTTAAAATAAAAGTATAAAGATTATAAGCTTAAGGTAAAGAAAGTTATATATATAAAAGTAAGCGAGGTACGGCGGGCTATAGCCGGCGGTAAAGGGAAATATAGTTATAAAAGGAAAAAAAGAAAGGGAAGAGGGTAAGCGGCGGAGAGAATTTAAATAAGTATATTATAAAGCTAAAAAAGCCTTATTACTTAAGGTAAACGGCGGTATATTATTATTAAAATAACTAATTACCTTAAGTATAGTTAGTTATAGTTTCTTATAACCTATAGTAGCCTTTAAGTCTTATGCTTAAGCTTAATTACTTAATTTTCTTAGTTAAAGAGTTTTATATTAAGTTATAAGGGCCGCGCGTTATGCTTTTATCTAAACTACTTAAGTAGCTAACTTTTTTTATGCTTTTTTAAAGGCTTTTATAATCTTTAGTAAGAAGACCGCTTTTTTATTTACTTATAAGTTATAGCTACTTAGCTAGCCTTTTTAAGCTATAAAGAACTCTTTTTTTAGCTTTCCGCTGCCTTTTTTTATTATATAGCTTTATAAGATTTATTTTACTTCTTACTTATTTAAGTAAAGTATTCTTTTATTTTAAACTAAGCTTAAGTATATAGCTAGCTTGTTTGCTAAGTATAGTTATACTATTAAAACGACTAAATAGATATTAAAAGACCTTTTTATATTTAGTTAGTATATAAGCTATCTTATTTTAGCGGTAACTTAAAATAGCTTAGTATATCTTTTTTAAAGCTTTATTAGTTTGCTATCCGCAATATAATAGCCTTTACTAAGCTATAGCTAAACTTAATCGCTAGGCTTAAATTTTAGCGGGCGGTGTTTTTTATTATATCTATCTTTTATAACGGCTTACGTATAAGCAATAACTAACTTAGCTTCTTTTTATAAGACTTCTTAGTTTTATAAGTATAAATAGTTACTAAGAAACCGGAGGCCGTTATTTATTTTTATCCTTATAATAAGCTTATTAAAGGCCGCGTAAATTACTAAGGAGAAGGAATTATTAAGGCTAAACTAAAAAGCGATAAGCGTATTAGCTTAGTATAAGTTTAAGAAATTAGCGGTAAAGAATTATAGCGTGATTTTTATAGTTTAGTTTCGCTTTTTTAATAGGCTATTAGTTTAAGGGTATTAAGCGGTAAATATAAAAAGCTTTAATTTAAAAGCTTACTATAAGGTCTGCTAAAATACTAAGGTAAACTTTATATCTTAGTTAAAAAGTATCCCCTTTAAAATCCTTTAATTAGCACGGAGTAGCTTAGTATATAACGCTTATATTTAGTCTTCCACTATAAACTAGTTATTGCTTAAGATAAGGAGATATATTTTTAAGAATTTATTAATTATAGTTAGTAAGGTATTAAAAAAGTTCTTTATAAGATCGTTTTATAAGAATTATTTAGCTTAAACTACTAAAAGCTTAGTAATAAAGTCTATCGCTATTATATAGTATAAAACCGGCGGGCTTTAAATTAAAATAAGTTACTTTAGCATTTTGCTTTAGTTAGTTTAGTTATAATAATAAGTATCGTAGCTATTTATAACCTCGTTTATATATTTACTAAGCTATAAGATTAAGAAGCTTTTAAATAGATCTTATTATATATAAGTATAGCTAGTATAAAAATATTTAGTATAAGCGTTTTTAACAATCTCCTTAGTATAAGTTTTAAGGATATATAGTCTCCGGCGTTTATCGTTCTTTATAAAGTATAGCAACCCTTATAACTAAAAGAATAAGAGTTTAAGAATACTATCCTTATCGCTAAGCTGCGTTATAATTTTTGCTTACTATATATCCTTTATATATCTATTAATTATTTTCTAGCAAAGTAGTAATTCGATTAATGCTTTTATATAAAGGAATACGCGGTCCGTTATCTTATCTTCTTAAATACGTTTAAATTCCCCTTCTTAGTTTAAGGATATTAGCTTATTATCTTAGTGCGGTAAACGTAAAAGCGCGTTTAGTATAATATTTTTAACGCTTAGGATATAGTATACCTTAAGCGGGAATTAGCTTAAGTATTAAGATATAAGGACTAGCTTATCGTTAGATTTTATACTAATAAAAAATAAGGAGGTCTAGTATATAATTCTATAAGTACTTATATAGTTAGTAAAGATTACTACTTATAGCGTTCTTATAAATAGTATTATAATACGTAACTTACGAACTACTTATACTAAACCGGCTACTTTAAGTTTTATAAGCTAGTATTAAGGTTCTTCGCTTTAAAGGGCGCGGCTTAAGTAAACGATAAGCTAAACCTTAGTTTAGGCTAGTAGCGTCTTTTTATCTTATTCTATGCTTTCTTTTAAGTAAAAAGCTATAGCCGCTACTTTATATTCTTAAGATATATCGATTTAGATAAATAGTTATTAAGCGGGGTTAAAGTAGTAAATCGTTTAAAGCTTAATAAGTTTCTTAGTTAAAATCGCGAAGGCCTTTTCTTCTTTTAAAGTAAGCTAAAAAGCAGCTTTCGCGGCGTATTAAGCTTATCCTTAGCCCTTTAAAGGGACCTTTTCTTCCTATCTTATTTAAAGTAGCTCTATCTTTTGTTTTTTATAAGACGTTAACTTCCTTAGCGAAATACGGGACCGTATAGCGTAGCTACTTAATAAGGCCGATTTATTTCTTAAGCTATTAAAAGTTCTTTAAGAACGTAATATCCTTTAAAGCTTATACGCGTTTATTTATATTTATTAAGCTAATAGCGTTAACCTTAAATCTAAGGAGTAATATAAATATATACGCTAAGAAGGACTTTAGTTTAAATAAGGTAATATTATAGTTATAAAAAGCGCGGAATTCAGCCTTTAAATATTTAAGGTATTCTTCGGCTATATTAAAGTAAATAATAATATTATTCGTATCGGCCGCCGCGTATTCTTAGTATCTATAAAGAACGTTATTAATAAACCTTTAAACGTATACTAAGGAGTTCTTAAAGCCTATAAGTATTACTAATAATCTTTTTAGCCCGCGATAGCTTATAGTTATAAACCTTTCTTAATAGTCTTAGTAGACTAAAAACTAATAAGAAACGATTATACGTTTACTATATTAATAAACTTCTTTCTTTAAAATCGTTTAATTATATCGCTTTAAAGGGGCATTAAGTAAGCGTTTAAGGTAATAACGGCGTTAATCCCTTATAAGTTTATAACTACTTATCCTTTTTTTTCCGTTTACTATCTTCTATACTACGAATACTAGCGCTGTAAATAAGGTTAGCTTATAAACTCGTTTTAATCGGCCTTATATAGTTAGCTAGCTAAATATTATATTTACTACCTTTTTATCTTTAATCGCTTAATAAGTATAATCTTAATATAACTTATTAATATTGCTATCCTTTTACTAAAAGAATGCGTATATATTTAAATTTATCTATATATACTACTTCTTTATCTCTTTAAAGGTAAGGAAACGATTAAAGGATATCTTAAACTTTTAATATATATTTTAAGTCCTTAGTATAGATCCGGACGCCTTTATCTATAGTAAGTTTAAGTAGATCTTTAGTTTAGCTAATTTTAAGCTTATAGTTTATTATAAGATCCTTTTATAAAAAGTCCTTAGCGGGGTTTATTCTATCCGGATTTTCTATAAAGGCTTTTATTAAAGGAGTAATAGCATTAACCCTTTTATATAGCTAAAACTACTTATTAAGGTTTATAATTATCCTTACCTTTTAGCTTTAGCGGAGCACTAGTAGTTCCTTAAAATAGTTTATCGCTATAAAGCTTTTATAATTTTATATTATTATCTAAGTAAGCTTAAGGTTATTAAGGAAAAATATTATATTATGCCTTAATAGCGGCGCCCGGACTTATATAAATAAGGCGTAGCTAAAACTAGCTAAAATCGTCGTAATAACTAAGTAGATTACTTATATATATATCGCTAGTCTTAGCTAAACTATCTTAACTTTAGCTTTAATCTCTTTATAAGCCTGAATTTATAAGATTAATATAAAGTTAATAAGGTTATTTTAATAAAGAACTAAAAAGTTTTAGCTAAGCAATATATTAGCCGCTAAGCGTTTTACTATCTAAGCGCTAATCCTTACCTTTATAATTATAAGGCTACCGTTTAGCCTTCTTAGTATATACGCGGTAAATTCTACTTATTTAATAGTAGCTATCCTTTTTACTCCTTAAATAAGAATTTATTAAGAGGAGTTTATAATTATATCCTAAAAGGTCTTTATTAAGTTAGCTTAAATAAGGCTTTAATTTACCTTAGTATCTATATAAGCTTTAATGCTTATTCCGGGCCCTTCTTTTTTAAGACTAATAAGTATATATAGGTAAATCATAATAGCTTATTAAAGTTTAATAGCTAGACGTTAAAGGAAGCCTTAACTATCTAAACGCTTTATAGCTTTTAAATAACTACTTACTATACTAAGCTACGTTTTTATATAACGACGTTTTAGTTAAGGTTAAAGGAGTGTTTATTTTCGATATATTAGTAAAGCTTATTCTTTAAAGGGAATGCTTTACCGTAAAATCTATATACTTTATTAGCCTCTTATATTAAGTTTACTATAATATAGATTATAGTTTCCTTTAAGCTTTTATTAGTATTTAACTAAGCTCTTTTTATATTATAATTTTCGTCCTTTAAATAGTTATTAGTTTTTACTATAGTTCCTTTCTTTATTATAAGGTATACCCGCTTTAGCTTTAGCGTTTATAAGTATATAGTTTTAAAGGTTCCTTTATTTTTAAGCCGGAAGACCTTAGCTTATATTCTTAACTATTTAAGCGGATTTCTCCTTTAACTTAGCGAGCGCTATAAGGCTTATAGTATATCTGCCTTTACTAAGCGGTTTAAAAACATAACCCGCGGCCTTAATAAGCCTTTAATAGATAGCTAAAGCATCTTAAACTATCTTTTAAGTATATATAAGGTATAGCTAGTTAGTCCTTATCTTTTTATAAGTTAGACTTTTTTCTTTTATGCTAGTAAGTGCTTTTAAGATCCTTAAGTATATTTAAATTATAGCTAAGGAAGATTTTCCTTATATTTCTTAATCTATTTATTAATATCCTCGTTTCTTACTAAACGTTATAAGACTTCTTATAAATAGATATCTAGCTTTTAGTAGATTACTATAATTAAGTCGTTTAGCTAATAAAGCGCGGCCTTAGCTTTATATTATAAGCGTGATATTTAAGACTTAAAGTTAAATCTTACTATTATATCTTTAATAATAAAGTGCCTTTTATTAAGTGCTTATATTGCTATATTTAAGCGGACTTTAACCCGTTTTTATAAAGCGGAGACTTATTAACTTAGTTTAATACTAAGCTCGCTAAGCTTTTTTTATTATAGTTTTAAAAGGTCCTTAAAATACTATTTTACTATACTTCCTTAAAAGAAAAAAGGCAATTAAATAGCTAACTTATTTATATAGGCCTTGCCTTTCTTTATATTTTAGCGGATAAAGGTAATTAAATAGTCTACTCTTTAAAATATACTAGCTTTATCGTTTTCTTAAACTTTATTAAAAAATACTTTTAAAAGTCTTAATAAGTTAAATCTTCTTATGTTTTTAGTTTATAGTTTAGGTTTTTCTTAAGGCTTAGTAAGCGCGTTTTCTTTTCTTAGTACTTAAAAAAGACTAAGGAATTATTTATTTAATATTACTACTATTTTTATTTAAGGGCTTAAAGCTATACTTAGTCTTAGTATCTACGCGCTAAGTATAAATAAGTTTACTTTACTAAGGGGATTGCTTACCGCGTCTTTATTGCTTATTATTAAGGTCTTAGTCTTAATATTTTCGCTAAGCGCTTAACCTTCTATCTTATACGCGTCTTAAAATCCGGTATACCGCGGGGCCTTTAATATAAGAAGCTCGATTTTATTAATTAAGAGTCCCGAAAATGCTTTAGTTAGCGCGGCTATAGCGGATAAAGCTAAACGGTAATACTAAACTAAGAAACTACTAAGTATCTTTTAAAGCGGATTTTTAGTTAAGACCCTTAAGCTAAACTTTATTAATAATATACGGTAAAAATATCCGCTAAGCTTATCGTCTTAAGGAAAGAGTAACTTTACTATAAGCTCGATATAAAGGGTATTTAGCGGGTAAGGAGCTGGATAGTTTTAAGGTTAACTTATCTTTACTTTTTTTATTTAAAGGATAATCGATCCGTTTAAGTAATACTAAATTTAGTTTACTTAATTATATAGGTTTTATCGTTTTATAGTTTATCCTTTATTAGTATTTTAAAAGCGGATTACTTTTTAAAGGGTAATAGTCTTAGCTTAGCTAAGCAGGACTTATTTTATATCTTATTTAGCTTTATAAGCTATCGCGGTATAGTACTTTAAAAAAGGGTAAAGGAGATTATTAAATCGGTATACTTAGTAAGCTACGGCCTTTTTTACTTTTATAGCTTACTTATCTTAGAGTTTTATTATAAGCGCGTTAAGGAAAAGGTACTTATTATTAAGGTTAGACTTAAAAGCTAATAAAAGCTTCTTACTAAAGAAAATATCGTTTAGTATTTAACTTCTTATAGGATAAGTACTTAATCGTGCGATATAGTCGCTCTTAGCTTCGCGGATATTTAAAGGATTTTTATTTAAATAAGTAGGAATTGCTATTATTTACTACGGTTTATAGTACAAGAATAAGGGAATAAGGCGCGGACTAATTACCGTAAGTTTAGGCTAATACTATAGACTAATTACTACTAGTTAAGGCCGGTATTTTAAACTAATTATTACTAGTTAAGCTAGTATAATAAACTAATTACTATATATAAATATATATAAGGGTTTAAAAATAGTAAAAAGCTTATTTATTCTTTAAAGTATAGCTAGCTACTTTATACTTAGTTCTTTAAGCTAATTTTAAGGATCTTTAACTATACTATCTTTTTATTTATCGTTAGTATATAAATAAACTATAAATATCCTTATAAAATCGCTTAATAAACTAAGTATAAGCCCGGTTAAAAATACTATAAACTATAGTTAAGGAAATCCTTTAAATATTTTTAAATATCCCTTAAAAATCGCGGTAAGGTTTATCTTATATCTTTTTAAGTATTTTTATAGTTAAAAACGGGTTAAACTATAGTTAGGATATCCTATAAAAATCCTTAAATATCCCTTAAAGATACTTATAGAATCCGCTTAGTAGTTTTTATAGTATCTTTTATAATTAAAGATATTATAAGCTATAATTAAGTAAGCTTATAACCCTTTATAGTTATATCTTTAAAACCTTAATAAGGTCTAATTAGTAATATTTATTATATCTCCTTAGGCGAGCCTTTATAATATATGCTTTAAGCGTTCTTATCTTAAGGTTCTATAAAGCTCCTTAAGAGTAAAGTAAGGAGTTTAAGCGTAGCTATCGAAATTCCATAATATATTTATACTTAGCGCGTAGACACTAAGACTAAGTATAGCTTTAAGCCCTTAAATAAGAATAGTAGTAATATTAAACGAATAATTTCTTCGTTTCTTTTAAGCACTAAAAAAGGAAAATATACTTATTAAGCTTTAAGAAAAACTTTAATAATAAGCTAAGAACGTAAAGAGATTTAACTTATTAAGACCGCTAAAAGTTTTTTTTAATAAAGTCTAAAAAGATAATAAAGCTAGTATATTTTAAGGAGTAAACTATTTTATTAACTTTATTTACTAAAACGCTAATAAAAGTAAGGCTTATATAGCTAAATTAGCTATTTAATTGCCCTCTTTTTTTTAAGTAAGAAAAAAGTATAGTAAAATAGTATTTTAAAGACCTTTTAAAACTTTAATAAAAAGAGCTTAGTAAGCTTAGCGTAAAACTAAGCTAATAAATCTTTAATTTATAAAAACGGTTTAGCATCTGCTTAAATATAGCGATATAAGCACTTAATAAGAAGTACTTTATAATAAAGGATATAATAATAAGGTCTAACTTAAAGTTTAAAATATCGCGCTAATAATATAAAGCTAAGGCCGCGCTTTATTAATTAAACTACTTAATTATAATAATCTATTAAAAGCTAGATATTTATTAAAAAGAATCCTTATAATTTTTAATAGGAAATAAGGAAATTAATAAATAGATTAACGAATATAAGGAAATTCCTTCTTAGCTATAAGTTAAAAATACTTAAAGATCTTAAAAGTACTTATTAGTACGAAAAAGATAGGTTTAACCTATAAAAAAGCAATAGCCGGCTAGCTATACTTTATACATATTTAAAGAATAGTCTAAAACGCCTAAGCTATTTATTAAAGGCTTTTTAAGACCGCGGGTTATGTTTTTAGACCGCTTAGTAAAAGCGGATATACTATAAACCTTATAGCACTTACTAAGTTAAGGCAGAAAACCGTTTAAATAGCTAAGAATATAAGCTAAGGTCTTTTAGCTTAAAAAAAAGGAACTTTTAAGACTATATACTTATTAATACTAAAGCTAAAGTAAGTATACCTTATAATTAAAGAAAGAACTATAATAAAGACTAATAATTATTTAAAGGATAAGAAGTATAATATAGAAAAAGCTTAAATAAATACTAATAAAAGCTTAAAGAAAACTATAATCTATATTATAATAAGCTTAGTTTAAAAAACTTATAAAGTATATAAGTTTTATAATAAAGCATTCCCCTTAAAAAATAAGCTTTATTAATATATTAAAGATAAATACCCCCTTAACCTTAATTAAGATATTATTATAAAAAAACGTAGCTTAGTATATACTACGCCTTATAGTATAAGGATAAGGGGATAAGGCGCGGACTAATTACCGCTAGTTAAGACCGGTACTACGGACTAATTACCGCTAGTTAAGGCCGGTACTATAAACTAATTACCGCTAGTTAAGCCGGTATAACGGACTAATTACTATATATAAACGTATATAAGGGTTTAAAAATCGTAAAAAGCTTATCTATTCTTAAAAGCATAGCTAGCTACTTTATACTTAGTTCTTTAAGCTAATTTTTAAGATCTTTAACTATACTATCTATAGTATATAGATAAACCGTAAATATCTTTATAGAATCGCTTAATAAACTAAGTATAAGCCCGGTTAAAAATACTATAAACTATAGTTAGGGAAATCTCTTAAATATCCTTAAATATCCTTTAAAAATCGCAGTAAGTTTTATCTTATATCTTTTAAGGTGCTTATATAGTTAAAAACGGGTTAAACTATAGTTAGGATATCCTATAGAAATCCTTAAATTTCCTTTTAAGATACTAGCGGAATCCGCTTAGTAGTTTTTATAGTATCTTTTATAGTTAAAGATATTATAAACCGTAGTTAAACGTTATAAACTATAGTTAAGTAAGCTCTTAACCTTTTATAGTTATATCTTAAAGACCTTAGCGGCGTTTAACTAGTAATATTCGTTATATCTCTTTAAGCGAGCCTTTATAGTACGTGCTTTAAGCGTTTTTATTATAAGGTTCCGAAGGGCTCTTTAAGAGGAAAGTAAAGAGTCTAAGCATAGCTATTTAAATTCTATAATAACTCCTTTAAATAAGAAAGAAAAGCTAACGCCCTTATTAGTTTAAAGTAAGAATAAAGTAAAGAGGGCGTTAAGTAATAGCTTTATAATAGCGTCTTTACGCTAGATTAATAATACGCTATCTTTATCCTTTTAATAGTTTTTTCGGCCTATTTAGCTAATAGTAGCTAAGTAGCTTAAAATAGTTAATAAGCGGCTTTTATTATAAATCTTTACCTTATATTTAGTTATGCGTTTTTATCCTTATTAAGGCGATTAGCGCGTTTAGCTAAAACTTATAGCAAAGTTTTTTAACTTTCCTTTAAAGTATACGTTAAGGCACTTATTAAGTAGTAAGAAGTCTCCGCGCTAAGAAATGCTTAAATTCCTTAGCGGGATATATTATAAAAGACTAGCTTTATTTAAGCCTTATCTTATATTATTATCTTACTTACCTTTCTTACGCTGTTCTTAATCCTCCGCTAAATTTCTTATTTTACTTACTAGCCTTATAGTATTACGGAATCCGGACGGCTACGCTTAGACTCCTTACTTTACTTTTAAAGAGCTTTATAAAACCCCGCGATAAAAACGCCCGGAGTATATACTACGAAGGCTCGCCTAAGGAGATATAATAAATATTACCGGTTAGACCCCGCTAAGGTTTTTAAGATATAACTATAAAAGGTTAAGAGCTTACTTAACTATAGTTTACGACGTCTTTAACTATAAAAGATACTATAAAAACTATTAAGCGGATTTTACTAGTATCTTTAAGGGATTTTTAAGGATTTACGCGGGATATCTTAACTATAGTTTAACCCGTTTTTAACTATAAAAGCACCTTAAAAGTTATAGGATAAACCTTACCGCGATTTTTAAGGGATATCTAAGGATATTTAAGGGATTTCCTTAACTATAATTTATAGTATTTTTAACTAAGCTTATACTTAGTTTATTAAGCGATTTAATAAGGATATCTATAGTCTATCTATATACTATAAATAGTATAGTTAAAGATCCTTAAAATTAGCTTAAAGAACTAAGTATAAAATAGCTAGCTATGCTTTTAAGGATAAATAAGCTTTTTACTATTTTTAAACCCTTATCTACGTTTATATATAGTAATTAGTTTATTATACTAGCCTAACTAGTAGTAATTAGTTTATAGTACTAGCCTTAACCGGCGGTAATTAGTTTATAAAACCGGCTTAAACTAGCGGTAATTAGTTTACGCCTTATCCCTTTATCCTTATGCTTTAAAGCGTAGTAAATAGTAGTAATTCCTACCTATTTAAACGGAAATCCTTTAAATATCCGCTAAGCTAAAAGCGATTATATCGCACGATTAAGTACTTATTTTATAAGAAGTTAAATACTAAACGATATTTTCTTTAATAAGAAGCTCTTATTAGCTTTTAAGTTTAACCTTAATAATAAGCACCTTTTTCTTAATACGCTTATAATAAAACTTTAAGATAAGTAAGCTATAAAAGCGGAAGAGGCCGCGGCCTACTAAGTATACTAGTTTAATAATCTTCTTTACCCTTTTTTAAGGTACTATACCGCAATAGCTTATAAAGCTAAATAAGATATAAAATAAGTCCCGCTTAGCTAAGCTAAGACTATTAACTTTTAAGAGGTAATCCGCTTTTAAAATACTAATAAAGGATAGACTATAAAATTATAAAACTTATATAATTAAGTAAACTAAATTTAGTATTACTTAAATAAATAAATTATCCTTTAAATAAAAAAAGTAAAGATAAGCCGACTTAAAAACTATTTAGCTCCTTACTTACTAAATACCCTTCGGATTAAGCTTATAATAAAGTTACTTTTTCTTTAGGATAATAAGCTTAGCGGATATTTTTACTATATACTACTAATAAAGTTTAGCTTAAGGGCCTTAACCGGAAATCCGCCTTAAAAAATACTTAGTAGTTTCTTAGTTTAGTATTACTATTTAGCCTTATTTACTATAGCTATACTAATTAAGGTATTTTCGGGACTTTTAATTAATAAAAACGAGCCTTTTATACTAAGGGCCTTATAGCGCACCGGATTCTAAGACGTATATAAGACGGAAAGTTAAGCGCTTAGCGAGAGTATTAAAACTAAGACCTTAATAATAAATAATAAGGACGTAGTAAGCAATACCTTTAATAAGCTAAACCTATTTATACTAAGCGCGTAGATATTAAGACTAAATATAGCCTTAAGCCTTTTAATAGGAATAATAGTAATATCGAATAAATAATTCCTTAGTCTCCTTTAAGTATTAAGAAAAAAAAACGCGCTTACTAAGCTTTAGGAAAAACCTTAACTATAAGCTAAGAATATAAGGAGATTTAACTTATTAAGACCTTTAAAAGTATCCTTTAATAAAGTTTAAGAAAATAATAAGGCTAGTATATTTTAAAGAGTAAACCGTTTTATTAACTTTATCCGCTAAAACGCTAATAAAGGCGAGGCTTATACGGACGAATTAGCTATTTAATTGCCCTCTTTCTTTTAAGGAAGTGCGGCGGAATAATATTTTAAGGACCTTTCGGAACTATAATAAGAAAAACTTAGCGAGCTTAATATTATATAGAGCTAATAAATCTCCGCCTTATAAAAATAGTTCGGAATCCGCTTAAATATAGCGATATAAGCACTTAATAAAGAGCACTTTACTATTAAAGATATAGTAATAAGATCCGACTTTAAGTCTTAAATATCGCGCTTATAATATAAAGCTAAGGCCGCGCTTTATTAACTAGATTACTTAACTATAGTACTCTACTAAAAGCTAAACGTCTACTTATAAGAATCTTAATAATATTTAGTAAAAAACGAGGATATTAATAGATAAATTAATAAATAAAAGGAAATTCTTCTTTAGTTATAAGTTAAATATACTTAGGGATCTTAAAAGCACTTATTAGCGCGAAAGAAATAGGTCTAACCTATAAAAAAGCAAGGGCTAACTAGCTATACCTCGTACGCACTTAAAGGATAGTCTAAGACGCCTTAGCTATTTATTAAAAGGTTATTAAAGCTAAGGGTTATATTTTTAGACCGCTTAGTAAAGACGGATATATTATAGGCCTAATAGCGCGCGCTAAGTTAAGGGAGAAATCCGCTTAAATAGCTAAGAACTTAAGCTAAGGTCTTCCGGCTTAAGAGAGAAAGGACTTTTAAGACTATATGCTTGTTAATACTAAAACTAAAGTAAGTATACCCCGCGATTAAAGAAGGAACTATAATAAAGACCGATAACTATTTAAGGGATAAGGAGTATAATATAAAAGGAGCTTAGTTAGATTTAAATAAAAGCTTAAATAAAACCGCAATTTAAATTATAGCAGACTTAATATTAAAGGCCGATAAAGCATACGGATTTTATAGCGAAGTATTCCTTTTAAAGAATAAGCTTTACTAATATATTAAAGATAAACACCCCCTTAACCTTAACTAAGACGTAGCTAGCTATATAAAGACATAGCTTAGTATAATAAGTAGTTATTCGGAAGCTATAAAGCGTTTAAATAGTTAAGGCTTTTTTAGATATCTAGCTATTTAACCTTAATAAGCCGTTACGATTTACTTATATACGCTTATTAGTTTATAAAAAAGAAAGGCCCGGGATAAGTATTAAAGCTTATATAGATACTAAGGTAGACCGAAGCCTTATTTAAGCCGACTTAGTAAAGACCTTTTAAAACATAACTATAAACTCCTCTTAACGAATTCTTATTTAAGGAGTAAGAAGGATAGCTACTATTAAATAAGCGGAATTTTCCGCGTATATACTAAAAAGGCTAAATAGTAGCCTTATAGTCGTAAAAGTAAGGATCGGCGCTTAAATAGTAAAACGCTTCGCGGCTAATATATTACTTAGCTTAGACTTTTTAGTTCCTTACTAAAAAGACCTTATTAACTTTATATTAGTCTTATAAATTAAGGCTTATAAAGGGATTAAAGCTAAAGTTAAGATAGTTTAGCTAAAACTAGTAATATATAGATAGGTGATTTGCTTAGTTACTACGATAATTTTAGCTAGCTTTAGCTACGCCTTACTTATATAAGTCCGGGCGCCGCTATTAAAGTATAATATAATATTTTTCCTTAATAACCTTAAGCTCGCTTAAATAATAATATAAGATTATAAGAGCTTTATAGCGATAAACTATTTTAAGGAACTATTAATACTCCGCTAAGGCTAAAAGGTAAGGATAATTATAGACCTTAATAAGCAATTTTAGCTATATAAAGAGGTTAATACTACTACTCCTTTAGCGGAAGCCTTTATAAAAAATCTAAATAAAATAGACCCCGCTAAGGACTTCTTATAAAAAGATCGTACTATAAACTATAAACTCGGAATCGGCTAAACTAAAAACTTACCTAAACTTACTATTAATAAGGGCGTCCGGATCTACGCTAAAGACTTAAAATACGTGTTAAAAGTCTAAGATATCCTTTAATCGTTTCCCCGCTTTTAAAAGGATAAGGGAGTAGTATATATAAACGAATCTAAATATATATATATTCCTTTAGTAAAAGGATAGCAATACTAATAAGTCGTATTAAGATTATACTTATTAAGCGATAAAGATAAAAAGGTAGTAAATACGATATTTAGCTAGTTAATTATATAAGGCCGATTAAAATAAGTTTATAAGCTAACTTTATTTATAGCGCTAGTATTTATAGTATAAAAGACGGTAAACGGAAAGGAAAAAAGATAAGTAATTATAGACTTATAAAGGATTAACGCTATTATTACCTTAAACGCTTACTTAATGCCCCTTTAAAGCGATATAATTAAACGATTTTAAGGAAAGAAGTTTATTAGTGCGGTAAATATATAATCGTTTTTTTATTAGTTTTTAGTTTACTAAGACTACTAAGAAAGGTTTATAGTTATAAGCTATCGCGGGCTAAAAAGATTATTAATAATACTTATAGGCTTTAAAAACTCTTTAGTATACGTTTAAAGGTTTATTAATAACGTCCTCTATAAATATTAAGAATACGCGGCGGCCTATATCGATAATATTATTATTTACTTTAATAAAGCTAAAGAATACCTTTAATATTTAAAGGCTATATTCTATGCTTTTTACGACTATAAAATTACCTTATCCGAACTAAAGTCCTTCTTAGTATACTTATCTATATAGCTCCTTAGATTTAAAGTAAACGCTATTAACTTAATAAATATAAATAAATACGTACGAGCCTTAAGGCATATTGCGTTCTTAAAAAACCTTTAATAGCTTAAGAAATAGATCGGCCTTACTAAGTAGCTACGCTATATAGTCTTATATTTTACTAAGGAAGTTAACGTCCTATAAAAACGAAAAACGGAGCTACTTTAAGTAAGATAGAAAGAAAGAGTCTATTTAAGAGGCTAAGAATAAGCTTAATATGCTGCGAAAGCCGCTTTTTAGCTTACTTTAAAAGAAAAAGAGGCCTTTACGATTTTAACTAAGAAACTTACTAAGCCTTAAACGATTTACTACTTCGACCCCGCTTTATAACTATTTATCTAAATCGATATATCCTAAGAATACAAAGTAGCGGTTATAGCTTTTTACTTAAAAAAAGGTATAAAATAGGATAAAAAGACGCTACTAGCCCGGACTAAGGTCTAGCTTATTATCTACTTAAGCCGCGCCTTTTAAGGCAAAGGACTTTAATACTAGCTTATAAAACTTAAAGTAGCTAGTTTAATATAAGCAAAATATAGGTTATACATTATAGTACTATCTATAAAAACGCTATAAGTAGTTATCTTTACTAACGATATAAGTACTTATAAAATTATATATTAGAAATCCCTATTCTTTATTAATATAAAATCTAACGATAAGTTAGTCTTTGCGTCTTAATACTTAAGCTAATTCCCGCTTAAGGTATACTATATCTTAAGCATCGAAAACGTTATACTAAGCGCGCTCTTACGTTTACTATATTAAGATAACCGGCCGGTATCCTTAAACTAAAAAGGGGAATTAAAATATATTTAAAAAGATAAGATAACGGACTATATATTCTTTTACGCGGAAGTATTAATTAAATTACCGCTCCGCTAGAAAATAAATAACGGATATATAAAGGATATATAGTAAGTAAAAATCATAGTATAGCTTAGCGATAAGGATAAGGTCCTTAGACTTTTATTCTTTTAATTATAAGGGTTACTATACTTTATAAAAAACGATAGACGCCGGAGATTATATATCCTTAAGACTTATATTAAAGAGATTATTAAAGACGCTTATACTAGATATTTTTATACTAGCTATACCTATATATAATAAGATCTATTTAAAAGCTTCTTAATCTTATAGCTTAGTAAATACGTAGATAAGGTTATAGATAGCTACGATACTTATTACTATAACTAAACTAACTAAGGTAAGACGTTAAGGTAGCTTATCTTAATTTAAAGCCCGCCGGTTTTATACTATATAATAGCGATAGACTTTATTACTAAGCTTTTAGTAGTTTAAGCTAAATAATCCTTATAAAAGAATTATATAAAGAACTTCTTTAATACCTTACTAATTATAACTAATAAATACTTAAAAATATATCTTTTTATTTTAAGTAATAACTAGTTTATAGCGAAAGACTAAGTATAAGCGTTATATACTAAACTACTCCGCGCTAATTAAGGGATTTTAAAGGGGATAATCTTTAACTAAGATATAAAGTTTACCTTAGTATTTTAGCGGACTTTATAATAAGCCTTTAAATCGAAGCTTCTTATATTTACTACTTAGCACTTTTAAACTAACGGCTTATTAAAAAGGCGAAACTAAACTATAAAAATCGCGCTACGATTCTTTACTAATAATTTCTTAGACTTACGCTAAACTAATACGCTAATTGCCCTTTAGTTTAGCCTTAATAATTCCTTCTCCTTAGTAATTTACGCGGCCCTTAGTAAGCTTATTTTAAGGATAAAAATAGATAACGGCCTCCGGTTTTTTAATAACTACTTATACCTATAAAACTAAGAAGTCTTATAAAAAGAGGCTAAGTTAGCTATCGCCTACGCTTAAGCCGCTATAAAGGATAGATATAATAAGAAATACCGCTTATTAAAATTTAAGCCCGGCGATTAAGTTTAGCTATAGCTTAATAAAATCTACTATATCGCGGATAGTAAACTAGCAAAGCTTTAAAAAAGATATACTAGGCCGTTTAAAGTTACCGCTAAAGTAAGATAGCTTATATACTAGCTAAATATAAAAAGGTCCTTTAATATTTATTTCGTCGTTTTAGTAATATAACTATACTTAGCGGATAAGCTAGCTATATGCTTAAGACTAGTTTAAGATAAAAAGATACCTTACTTAAATAAGTAAAAAGTAAAACGAATCTTATAAAGTTATATAATAAAAAAAGGTAGCGGAAAGCTAAAGAAAGAGTTCCTTATAGCTTAAAAAGGCTAGCTAAGTAACTATAACTTATAAGTAAATAAAAAAGTGGTCTTCTCGCTAAAGATTATAAAAGCCTTTAAAAAAGCATAAAAGAAGTTAGCTACTTAAGTAGTTTAAATAAGAGTATAATACGCGGCCTTTATAACTTAATATAAAACTCTTTAACTAAGAGAATTAAGCGGTTAAGCTTAAGTATAAGACTTAAAAGCTATTATAAGTTGTAAGGAACTATAGCTTACTACGCTTAAAGTAATTAGTTATTTTAATAATAATATACTGCTATTTACCTTAAGTAATAAAGCCTTTTTAGCTTTATAATATACTTATTTAAATTCTCTCCGCCGCTTACTTTCTCTTCCTTCCTTTTTTCTTTTTATAACTATATTTCCTTTTACCGCTAGCTATAGCCCGCTATGCCTTATTTACTTTTATATATATAACTTTCTTTACTTTAAGCTTACGATCGATATACTCCCGTTTTAAGTCCTTTTATCGTTTAACGTCTCTTATAGCTAAGACTAGCTATTCTATAACTACTTCTTTAGCTTACTTTCCTATAATCTCTTATACTTTTAATACTAAGGATATAAGTAAGCGCTCGAGCTTTATAAAAATAAGGCGGCTATCCTTTATAGCTTTAAGTCTTTTAGCGAGAGTTAAAACCTTTAAGTTTAAGCTTTTATATAGACCTACGCCGCCTTTTATAGCCGCGATTAAGCTAATAAATTCGACTTAAACTATAATACTATAAAGGATAACTTATACTACCCTCTTTAAATACTTAACTTAAATAACTCGCCTCCCGGCCTTATACTATAGCGTGGTCTAAACGGCTAGTTTCGTAGTAACTTAGCTATACCTCCCGCTTAGCTCTTACTATTTAAAAGCCCCCGCTACTTATATATTTTTTAAGGCGTAACTAGAAATCTTTATTATTAAAATAACTAGCTAATACTTAACGCCCTTAAGTTAGCTAACCTCGCTATAGTCTTAAGATTTATAATAGCCGCTATAATTAGTAGAAACCCGCTTTAGCTAAATAACTAAAATAAGGTTTACGCTATCCTTAACTACGTATTTAAAGCTTAGCTTAATTAGTTTATAGCTAGGTTTATAGCAGCGTCTTAAGCTACTACGGCTAAAACCCCATCTCGCTTTATATACGGTTTAGCCCGTGCTATAAAATCCCCTTCTTAGCTTATAGCCGCTATAAGCCTTAAGGACTTATTTAGTCCCGCTTAGCGAACGCTTTTTCTACTTACCGCTATACTTAGCCCGGCTATATAAAAGCGTATAAGCGCTTTATTATAGTCTATCCGCTATCCTTTTTTAATTAAAAGAGATAGCAATAACTAGCCTCGCGATATATTCCGCCGCTTAATCTTATAAAAGCCGTTAGTAGTAACTAATATAATCCTTAATAAGCCTAGCTTTATAAGCTTATACTTTAGTAATAAGATTATAATAATTAAAAGTTTCCGCTTAGCTATAAACTACGCTAAGTTTTACTTATAGGCCTATAAAGAGTTTAAACGCGACTTAACTTTAACTTAAGTAATAAAATTCTTAGGCTTTAATATCCGCCTTATTAGCTATATTAACTACGCGCTTTATATTCTCGCTTTTAAGGCCCCCTTTATAAAGAGGTTCTTTAAGATTATTAAGCATATCTAAAACCTTAAAAGCAAGGAGTTAAGTACTAAGGCTATTAAGAACCTTATTACCCGCTTTTAAGCGGGAATATAAACGTTTAATACCTTAATGCTAACTATACTTATTAATATTAGCGGGATAGCCTACCTTTACCTTAATACTTTCTTAGTAGCTAGATATATATTAATCGGCGGAAAGGCGTAGGTAGTAGCGCCGTATAAAAAGGATAATAAGTTAAAAAGCCTAGCGATAAAAAGTAAAGGATAACTATAATAGCGGTAGTAAGTAAGATATAATATCTCGCTTATAAGCGGCATATAAGGCTAGTAAGTAATATAGGAAATTTAGCGGAGGGTTAAAAAACGGTGTAAAAAGGTAAGTAAGATAATAGTTTAAAATAAAGCCTAAATAAAGCTAGTCTTTTATAACGTATCTTACTAAGGAATTTAAGCATTCTTTAGCGCGGAGACTCCTTACTACTAAATAAGTACTTAAACGCACGCCTTAAAGGAAAGTTAGAAAAATTTACTATAAGTTTTAGCTAAATATATTAATCGCCTTAATAAAGATAAAGATATATAACTAGATAGAAGTAAGGATTTATAAGAAGAGCCGCTTATTAGCTATCTTAAGCTACCTAGCTACTACTAGCTAAGTAGGCTAAAAAAACTATTAAAAGGATAAGGACGGCGCACTATTAATATAGCATAAAGACGTTATTATAAAGCTATTACCTAGCGCCCCCTTTACTTTATTCTTACTTTAAACTAATAAAGACGTTAGCTTTTCTTTCTTACTTAAAGAAGTTATTATAAAATCCGGACGGCTACTCTTAGACTCCTTACTTTACTCTTAAGGAGCCTTATAAAACCCCGCGATAAGAACGCTTAAAGCACGCACTATAAAGGCTCGCTTAAGGAGATACGATAAATATTACTAATCGGACCTTATTAAGGTTTTTAAGATATAACTATAAAAGGTTAAGAGCTTACTTAACTATAGTTTATAACGTCTTTAACTATAAATAATACCGTAGAAACTACTAAGCGGATTTCGCCGGTATTTTTAGGGGATTTTAAAGGACTTCCGCGGGATATCCTAACTATAGTTCGACTTATTTTTAACTATAAAAGCACCCCGGAAGATATAGGATAAACCTAACCGCGATTTTTAAAGGATATCTAAGGATATTTAAGGGATTTCCTTAATTATAGTCTATAATATTTCTAACCGGGCTTATACTTAGTTTATTACGCGATTTTATAAGGATATTTACAGTTTATCTATATATTATAGATAGTATAGTTAAAGATTCTTAAAATTAGCTTAAAGAACTAAGTATAAAATAGCGAGCTATGCTTTTAAGAATAGATTAGCCTTTTACTATTTCTAAACCCCTATATATATTTATATATAGTAATTAGTCCGTTATACCGGCTTAACTAGTAGTAATTAGTTTATAGTACTAGCTTTAACTAGTAGTAATTAGTCCGCAAAACCGGCCTTAACTAGTAGTAATTAGTCCGCGCCTTATCCCCTTATCCTTACGCTTTAAGGCGTAGTATATAGGCCGCTTATAAGCAAGATATTATATCTTACTTACTACCGCTATTATAATTATCCCTTGCTTTTTATTACTAGGCTTTTTAACTTATTATCTTTTTTATATAACGCTACTACCTACGCCTTTCCGCTAACTAACGCGCGTCTAGCTACTAAGAAAGTATTAAGGTAAGGGTAGGCTATCCCGCTAATATTAATAAGTATAGTTAATACCGGGGTATTAAACGTTTATATTCCCGCTTAAAAGCGAGTAATAAGGTCCTTAATAGCTTTAATACTTAACTCCTCGCTCTTAAGGTTTTAAATATATTTAATAGTCTTAAAAAACCTCTTAATAAAAAGGGCCTTAAAAGTAAGAATATAAAGCGTATAGTTAGTATAGCTAATAAAGCGGATATTAAAGCTTAAGAATTCTATTACTTAAGTTAAAGTTAAGTCGCGTTTAGACTTTTTATAAGCTTATAAGTAAAACTTAATATAGTTTATAGCTAGGCGGAAACTCTTAATTATTATAATCTTATTGCTAAAGTATAGGCCTATAAAGCTAGGCTTATTAAGGATCGTATTAGTTACTACTAACGGCTCTTATAAAATTAAGTAGCGGAATATATCGCGAGGCTAGTTATCGCTATCTCTTTTAGTTAATAAGGGACGGCGGATAGACTATAATAAAGCGCTTTTACGCTTTTATATAGCTAGGCTAAGCATAGCGGTAAGCGGAAAAAGTGTTTGCTAAGCGGGACTAAATAAGTCCTTAAGGCTTATAATAACTATAAGCTAAGAAAGGGATTTTATAGTATAGGTTAGACCGCGTATAAAGTAAGATAAGGTTTTAGCTATAGTAGCTTAAAACGCCGCTATAAACCTAGCTATAAACTAATTAAGCTAAGCCTTAAATACGTAGTTTAAGACAGCGTAAATATCGTTTTAATCGTTTAGTTAAAGCGGGTTTTTACTAGCTATAGCAGCTATTATAAATCTTAAGATTATAGTAAGGTTAGCTAACCTAAAAGCGTTAAGAATTAGCTAGTTATTTTATTAATAAAGATTTCTAACTATACCTTAAAAAATATATAAGCGGCGGGGGCTTTTAAATAATAAAAGCTAAGCGGGAGGTATAGCTAAGTTACCGCGAAACTAGCTATTTAAACCACGCTATAGTATAAAGCTAAGAGGCGAGTTGTTTAAGTTAAGTATTTAAAGAGGGTAATATAAGCCGTTCTTTATAGTATCGTAGTTTAAGTTAAATCTATTAGCTTAAGCGCGGCTATAAAAAGCGGCGTAGGTTTATATAGAAGCTTAAACTTAAAGGTTTTAACTCTCGCTAAAAGACTTAAGACTATAAAGGATAGCCGCCTCGTTTTTATAAAGCTTAAGCGCTTGCTTATATTCTTTATATTAAAAGCGTAAGGGCTTATAAAAAAGCGGGCTAAAGAAGTAGTTATAAAATAGCTAATCTTAGCTATAAAAGACGTTAAACGATAAAAGGACTTAAAATAAAAGTATAAGGATTATAAGCTTAAGGTAAAGAAGGTTATACGTATAAGAGTAAGCGAAGGATAGCGGGCTATAGCTAGCGGTAAAAGGAAATATAGTTATAAAAAGAAGAAATAAAAAGAAAGAGGGCGGACGGTAAAAAGAATTTAAATAAGTATACTATAAAGCTAAAAAGGCCTTATTACTTAAGGTAAATAGCGTTATATTATTATTAAAATAACTAATTACCTTAAGCGTAATAAGTTATAGTTTCTTATAACTTATAGTAGCTTTTAAGTCTTATGCTTAAGCTTAACCGCTTAATTCTCTTAATTAAAAAGTTTTATATTAAGTTATAAAAGCCGTATATTATACTCTTATCTAAACTACTTAAGTAACTAACTCCTTTTATGCTTTTATAAAAGCTTTTATAATCTTTAGCGAGAAGACCGCTTTTTCGTTTACTTAAGAGTTATAGCTACTTAGCTAGCCTTTTTAAGCTATAAGGAACTCCTTTTTTAGCTTTCCGCCGCCTTTTTTTATTATATAGCTTTATAAGATTCGTTTTACTTCTTACTTATTTAAGTAAAGTATCCCTTTATCTTAAACTAGTCTTAAGTATATAGCTAGCTTATTTACTAAGCGTAGTTATACTATTAAAACGACCGGATAGATATTAAAGGACCTTTTTATATCTAGCTAATATATAAGCTATCTTACTTTAGCGGTAACCTTAAACGGCTTAGTATGTTTTTTTTAAAGCTTTATTAGTTTACTATCCGCGATATAATAGCCTTTACTAAGCTATAGCTAGACTTAATCGCTAAGCTTAAATTTTAATAAGCGGTATTTCTTATTATATCTATCCTTTATAGCGGCTTAAGTATAAGTAATAGCTAACTTAGCTTCTTTTTATAAGACCTCTTAGTTTTATAGGTATAAGTAGTTATTAAAAAACTAAAGGCTATTACTTATTCTTATCTTTATAATAAGCTTATTAAAGGCCGCGTAAATATTAAGGAGAAGGAATTATTAAAGCTAAACTAAAAAGCAATTAGTATATTAGTTTAGCGTAAGTTTAAAAAATTAGCGGTAAAGAATTATAGCGCGATTTTTATAGTTTAGTTTCGCCTTTTTAATAGGCCGTTAGTTTAAAGGTACTAAGCGGTAGATATAAAAAGCTTTAATTTAAAGGCTTATTATAAAGTCCGCTAAAATACTAAGGTAAACTTTATATCTTAGTTAAAGATTATCCCTTTTAAAATACCTTAATTAATACGAAGTAGTTTAGTATATAACGCTTATACTTAGTCTTCCGCTATAAACTAATTATTGCTTAAGATAAAAAGATATATTTTTAAGAACTTATTAGTTATAGTTAGTAAGGTATTAAAGAAGTTCCTTATAAGATCTTTTTATAAGGATTATTCGGCTAAGACTATTAAAAGCTTAGTAATAAAGTCTATCGCTATTATATAGTATAAAACCGGCGGGCTTTAAATTAGGATAAGCTACTTTAATATCTTACTTTAATCGGTTTAGTTATAGTAATAAGTATTATAGCTATCTATAACCTTATTTATATATTTACAAAGCTATAAGATTAAGAAACTTTTAAATAAATCTTATTATATATAGGTATAGCCGGTATAAAAATATTTAGCGTAGGCGTTTTTAACGATCTCCTTAGTATAGGTCTTAAGAATATATAGTCTTTAGCGTCCGTCGTTTTCTATAAAGTATAGCAACCTTTATAACTAAAGGAATAAGAGTTTAAGCATATTATCTTTATTGCTAAGCTACGCTATAATTTTTTCTTACTATATATCCTCCGTATATCCGTTAATTATTTTTAAGCGGAGCGGTAATTTAATTAATACTTCCGCATAAAGGAATATATAGTCCGTTATCTTATCTTTTTAGATACGTTTTAATTTCCTTTCTTAGTTTAAGGATACTAGCCTATTATCTTAGTGCGGTAAACGTAAAAGCGCGTCCGGTATAACGTTTTCGACGCTTAAAATATAGCATACTTTAAGTAGGAATTAGCTTAAGTATTAAGATATAAAGTCTAGCTTATTATTAAATTTTATATTAGTAAAAAATAAGGATTTTTAATATATAATTCTATAAGTACTTATATAGTTAGTAAAGATAACTACTTATAGCGTTTTTATAAATAGTACTATAGTGCGTAACCTATATACTACTTATACTAAACTAGCTACTTTAAGTTTAATAAGCTAATATTAAGGTTCTTTGTCTTAAGAAGCGCGGCTTAAGTAGATAATAAGCTAGACCTTAGTCCGGCTTAGTAGCGTCTTTTTATCCTATTTTATACCTTTTTTTAAGGAAAAGGCTATAGCCGCTACTTCGTATTCTTAAGATATATTAATCTAGATAAATAGTTATTAAGCGGGGTTAAAGTAGTAAATCGTTTAAAGCTTAGTAAGTTTCTTAGTTAAAATCGCGAAGGCCTCTTTTTCTTCCGGAGTAAGCTAAAAAGCGGCTTTTACGGCGTATTAAGCCTATCCTTAGCCCCTTAAGGGGACTCCTTCTTCCTATCTATAAGGGAGTAAAATATACTCTCCCGCAGCCTATAGGCGAAATACAGCATAAATAACACATGACATAAATACGCTGAAATATACATTGAATTTGCTATACAATTCTGCATACTATACATATTTCCTTATATTATTCCACCCACATATAAGCAAGATATAAGCAGATTAGAAAGAGGTGTGTGTAGAGACTATATGCATAATCCGTGCTAAGTCGCTGCGCCACCTCGTATTCCTTACGGGATTAATCCCTAGGCTTATAAATACAATATTAACCTAACAACAGCTATTAGCCTACTATGTATAACTGCGCTAGACAGGGGGCTCTTTTCTAAATCACTTAAGTCACTTATAGCTTAGGAATTGTCTATATAAGGAAGCCTTAGTCCCCCCTTTACCTTAAATAGATTATTAACCTTATATATATATATCTTACCTATTTCTTTACCTTTTCGCACACTCTTTACATCTCTATAATCCCCTTACTTATAGCTACAAGCCTGCTCTCTTCTACACCTATTTGCTCCTTAATTAATTCTTATATACTAAACGAGGTTTATTAAAAAGATCTTTAAGAAATTCGGTTAAGAGGTTACCGGAGCTATAAAGGCGCTATAGCTAGCAAGGCTTAAGGTTCCTTATAACTAAAAGAGTTAAGAACCTATAATAAGCACTATAAAGTAGCTTCGCTAAACCGGTAGCCTTAATTACTTATTAATAAGTACTTAGCTAAATATTATAAATATAGTAAATAAGCTCTTTAAGGCTAATAGCAACTTAATATATAACTATATAGCGATTATAAAGACGCTATAACGTTATATTAAGGGCACCTTATATTATAGGGTTATAATAAAGGGGAAATACTTAATTAAGGACCTTAAGCTTTAAGTATATATAGATACCTCTTTTACTAACGACTAAAGCACTTATTGCTTTATAGCGGGCTATATTATATTCCTTAGCGATAGGCCTATCTTTTAAAAGAGTAAGAGGTAAACGATTATAGTAACCTTATTAATAAAGGCGGAGTTTATAAAACTTATGCCTATAAGTATAGCGGCGATATAGCAATATTAGCTATTAATAGAGCTAGGCTAGCTATAGTTAAGTTTATCTATAATCTTTATAGATAGCTAGAACGCGAGGCTTACGGTGCTAAATAAGAATAACCTAGCTAGGACTAAGTATATTGATATTTATTATAAATAGATTATCTACCGCACCGATAAAGGTTTCTTTTAACTAGTATAGGTGCGGATTAATAAGATAATCGCCGATAGCCTTATAAAGGGCCTCTTAAGAGAAAAATACGACTAATTTATTTAGTAGCTAAGAATAAGAAAGGCGGCTAAATAAAGCTTTAAAAGGCTTTATATATAAACGGGGCGTTACGTAAGCGGAATAGCTAGTTATAATTAGTTAAGATTAGAAAATACTAAGGTAAGTATAATATATAAAGGAGAGGCTATATTATAAGGCTTTATATATATATACGCCTTATATATAGCTAAGGGGAGGTGTTATAAATATAAGGAGTATATATACTAAGGCCCTATACTTATTTTACTATAAGAGCCTTAAGCGTAGCCCTAGCCCTTATTTATAGGAGTTAGCTATATATTTATAAGGGCACCCCTTTATATATATATCCCTTTTTAGCTAGCTAGATACTATTATTATCTTTTAAAGCTCCTTTTTTCTATAGTATATACTTAAGCCTTAAAGGAAGGTATATACTTACTTAAGCTGTCTTAAGGGAAGGTGTGTATTAAGCGGAGGCTTTATATAATAAAGGCGGCTTAATAATATAATAACTCTTAAAGCTTATTTTAGCTAAGACCTTATAAAGGCCTTAATCCACAACGTCTTAAAAAAATTAATATAGATATACCCCTTAAATAAGAAAGTAACTATACCTTAATTAGCAGCGTTTTTCTATATAAATTAAAAAATCTAAGCTCCTCCTTTTATAGCTATATATCCCCCCTTATTTACGATATACCGAGCTAATAAGGGCCGCTTATATACCTATAATAAGTAAAAATACTTAAAAAAAATCGAATTTTACTATAAGCTACCTTAAATAATTTTAAGTAGCGCGCCGCTTAAAATTATTTAAGGTAGCCTATATTATTATTCTTAAGGCGCTCGTAAGAAGCCTTTTTTTTAAGCTTAAAAGTAGTATTATAATAGCTTTTTCGCTCTTTATAAAGCCTTATAAAAGATAACGCTAATAATAACTTAAAGTAAGCTAACTTTAGTATACGCCTTTATAACTAATAAGCCTTTATAGCTAGTAGCCTTATTAAAGATATTAAGGGTAAAAATAAGGCTATCGCCGATATATAGCTAATAAGGATATAAGATAGTATAAGAGTAGCCCCGCACTAAATTTCGGTGGAGCATGTCTCTTATTATGTCTGCCTTATTTTCTTTAAGACGTTGTGGATCAGGGCCAAAATATGCAATTTACTGAGGCGTAATGTGGCTACACGCTAAGGCGTATACGTAGAGGAAAAATCCCCCAAGTTGGGTTTTGACCCTAACTTACATTCAGTCCGCCGTACCCCACAGCCCTCGGCCTTACGGAAAGGCCGTCCCGAGATGGCGCACCCTACCAGGCCGGGCAATTGAACTTTACACGCGTTCAATAGCCACCTCTCTCGAGGGCGGCCGAGGCAGTGTGGGCGGCCGAGAGAGACGCCGCAGACAGCCCAAGGTTGGAAGCAATCTGACGGCACTCTGGAGGGGGCTTCGCAAGTTCACTCCAACACTTTGGTCGAGCAAGCACCTCCAATGTGGGAGTGCCAAAAGTGTGCTTCCTTGCCTCCGTTGCGACAGCATGACGCCCGAACAGCAATCCTTGGCCTCCCCGGATCCTGGGGAGGGGACCAGCGGAGACGTCTTGGCTTGCCGGAAGAGGGAATTGGCCGCGAAGCTGGACCTTGGGATTCCGCGGGAAGCCGCACAAGCGTGTTCCCCAAGATGGAAGGTGTCGGAGCGGGCTCGAGGGCGATGATGGCGTATTGTGACGGCTTCGTCGTCCCACATGATGGCGGCCAAGCACCCCGGGTCTCGTTTACAGGTCATGGCCCCGGGAAGAGAGGGCAGGCACTGGCATCGGGTGGCAAGGGCGTGGCGTCGAATTGCAAACGTGCCGATGGTCATGAATCCATGATCAAGGAGGTTGTTGCCCCGGCTGGACTTTGGAGGCAAGTCTGCCCGGCATGAACCCTGACGCCCAGACTGGGCCGCGTAGGTAACTGTGGCAGAAGTAAATGCGGGGGATCCATTGCGCGTGAGTCGCCGGCGCGGGCTCTCTGGAAAAGGTCGGTCCAAGCTTGCAGAATCTGGGGTTGACAGCCCAGGTACGGCAAGTCCTCGGTCAGCGGCCCCAGGACCATTGCTGCGCCGAAATACCGAGAGGCCAAAATCTTTAGTTGCTTCTCCTTCGACTAGGTTCTCGTTTCACCGACAGGAGGACGCTGGTTGGACTCGACACGACTCGACTTCGACGAAGACGACGACAACGACGACGATGGCTCATTGTTGTTGATTCCGCATCGTCTGCGCCCACATGCCGCCCGTCTGTTCTAGGTTACCGCGGTGGGGGATCGAGGTGTGCGAGGGGGAAATCGTTCAAAGCTTCAAGGGACCGCGGGGCCTCGACTCACGGCTGAAGCAACGGGCCCCCTTTTTTTTCCAAGGCAGCTCGCCCCAGCTATGTATTATCTGCCGCTCGTAGTAAGGCAGGCAAGTGGCCTCCTTGTGCAGTGACGGCAGGCGTGTGTCGTCTTCAACGGGTGAGCGATCGGCAAACTCTGGCTCTCTTGAGAGGCTTCCAATCCGCATCCCACCCAGGGCAGAGAGCCTGTGACGGCGCCGAATGGTGTGGAGTATCGAGATGATACATGATCTGCCGACGCCGTGGGGGCTTAAAACGGTAGCGGGATCTGGACAAGGACCAGATCTCCGCTTGTGGAAGTGGGCGCCGAGACTCGAGCTGCTCGGCCCGGCAAACTCCCCGAAGCAGAAACCGCCAGCGAAGAGGGTCGACGTCGACAGCCTCAAAATGGCAACTCTCGCCGCCGCCGATTCCCTTGGCGCCCCAGCTCTTCTTCCCATTTGCAAGACAGACACGGGGGACCGTCCCACTGCTGCCCGTCGTGCATCGTCCGTGGCCCGCTCGCAACGAGATTTGGGGGACCGCCCCCCGAGACTCTCCTCCAAAGACCTGGCTGGCGTTTTGTGCCTTCGCTTGTTTCTCGGACAGATCGGTTTCACAGAGACCTTTCGCCGGGCACGACGGCGAGTCAAAAAAACAAACAGGAGGCATGTGGAAGAGAAGAGACCAAGGGCCCGTGATTGCGGGTCCGGGGGAGGTGGTTTGGCACGCCTACCTATATAAGTATCTCGACCACCTCTCATCTCATGCATCCGCTTCTCTCCCGACCACTCCTCCTCTCCATTGTCCGTGAACATCCAGACTTGCCTTTATCATTGCCTGCTCTACGCCACCCTTGACATCCTGCCCCAGAGTATCTGGTCTCTAGCCCTCACCAGCTCCTCCTCTCGCCGTCTTCGCCTCTGTGCGTTGCGTTGCTGGCCGTCTACTTGCACATCTACCTCCTCCTTCAAACCCCCTCCCTCTACATCACGCACATACACAATGGCCCCCGCAGCGGTCGTCGACGACTACCGGCCTGTCGGCCAGGAGCTGGAGCACGTCTCCGACGCCATCGATGATGTCAACAGCATCAAGTACGACGACGAGTCGCGCTTCGACGCCACAAAGGACAAGGCCCAGTTCCGCCAGTATGAGGAGGCCTGCGACCGCGTAAAGGCCTTTTACAAGCTGCAGCACGAGAAACAGACGGTCGCCTACAACCTGGCCGCCCGCAACCGCTTCCGCAGCGCCGCACGCCCTCGCCCCGAGATGACCATCTGGGAGGCCATTGAGAAGCTCAACACGCTCGTCGACGAGTCGGACCCGGACACGACCCTCTCCCAGATCGAGCACCTGCTCCAGTCGGCAGAGGCCATCCGCCGCGACGGCAAGCCCCGCTGGATGCAGGTCACCGGACTCATCCACGACCTCGGCAAGCTCATGCTCTTCTTCCCCGAACTCGAGACTCAGGGCCAGTGGGACGTTGTCGGCGACACGTTCCCAGTCGGCTGCGCCTTTGACCGCCGCATCATCCTGCCCGACACCTTTGCCCTCAACCCGGACTCCAAGAACGCCACCTACAGCTCAAAATTTGGCATCTACACCCCCGGCTGCGGCCTCGACAACGTCATGCTCAGCTGGGGCCACGACGAGTATCTCTACCACGTCGTCCGCGACCAGTCCACCCTGCCCGACGAGGCCCTCGCCATGATTCGCTACCACTCCTTTTACCCCTGGCACCGTGAGGGCGCCTACCGCGAGCTCATGTCGGCCAAGGACCACGACATGCTCAAGGCCGTCCAGGCCTTTAACCCTTACGACCTCTACAGCAAGAGCGACGACGTGCCCTCGGTCGAGAAGCTCAAGCCCTACTACATGGAGCTCATTGACGAGTTCTTTCCCCAAAAGGTCATCAAGTGGTAGGCAAAGCCGCCGGGGTTTGTCCTCGTCTTTTCTCTTCTCTTTGCCTTCAGAATGAACGCGCCCCCGTCTTCTGTCCTGGCACGTGTGTAAAAGGGTGCGGTCCAAGCACAAAGGGGATGTATATTGAGCGAGCATGATAATATTTTGGCAATAACGGCCACGTGGTTTTCGCGATTGTTTTTCATTTGTTTCTGGCATTCAATTCTTTTTCTCTTCGCCTCTTGGATCATGATGGCCCGTTATCGAGACCATGGACGGACGGACAGACGGAACGCACGCCAACATTTCAGGATACTTTGTACAGGACATGTACGGACGAGCAATGGAACCCAGGATCAACTTCCCCCACGCTGCCTTGTCCAGTATCCGCGCCTATTTTGGCTCGTAGTCTCGGCTGCCGACTCTCTACTGGTGGCAAGGCCGCGTTTCGGCAGCATTCAAGCTCAAAACCCAGCTTATTGGCATCCTTGCTGGACCTGTTTGCTGGAAATGTCTAAGCGCATCAACACACCAGGCCATATGTTGCCGTCATGGCGCTCGACGCCGAATGCCTGGATTGCTTTAAACCCGTGCCTTTCATAGTATCTGTTTGCTCATACGGTCAGTGTCAAGGCAGCTCCACGCCAAAGGAGCAAGGAGGGGAAACAATGCGGATGGCTAGACGCACTGAAACAGCTTACCCGAGCCACCGGTCCAGCAGTCAACGTAGACGGCGCTCATCCCTCGGCCCCGTGCGTACTCCTTGACCCTGTCCAGCAGAGCGCGGCCTGCCCCTCGGCGCACCGGCCCCGCGCGATGGTCCGTGACGATGACATCGACGTAGAGGAAGTTGCCATGAGCGGCGTCAACGTGCGGCTTTAGGTCCGCGTCGTTCGAGGCAATGTGCTGGGCAAACTCGCTGTCGCGGACAGTCATGACACCGACGGACAGCATCGTCTTGCCGTCGGCAGCGTTTGTAGTACGTAACAGCCCATTGTCTTTACCGCAGTCTCGGCCGCCAGCTGCCGCATCGTCGACCTCGACGATGAATATGCGGATACGCTCGCCCTGGTCTGTCTGAGCGAACCTGAGAGACTGCTCGACGTCGTGGCGGGTCGACTCGAGAAAGTCGCTCCTGCGGGAAAAGAGCTGGCTGCCCCACCGGCCCCCGTTACCCGTCGAGGCGAGGTAGGCAATGGATGAGTCGAAGGCGGCAACGATGAAGTCGGCATCACCTGGGGCAGTGCCGGCGTCGCGGATGTGGAAGGTTGCCAGGGCCATGGCGGCACGAGCTGATATATGAGCGTCAACAATGACTTGAGTTCGGAATGAAGGCGTCAGACGGCGCGTGGAGACGATTGAGTCGACTCCAACGTGAGAACCATCGCTGCGGATTAGAGAGGCTGTCACTTTGTGAGGCGACTCCTCGGGCAATTTTGCGAATCATCGGAGAGGAACAGGTGGTCCTATAATAATGACAAGGACAGCGGCCAATCTGCAATGGAAGCCTGAGACTCGGCAGCATGCCAACGGGTGGGCGGGGATTTCCAAAAGGACTGCGTTACTGTGGACGTGGACGGGGCCTCACGTGACATTACGTTGCTCGGCGCTCGACCAGCTCCCCTCGGAACAAGAGTCGCACTGGCAGGGGTCTCGGTCAGTGGGCAGGAAGCTCCTCGTGGCTCGGCTGATTCTACAACTCAACCCCGACTTCGACCTTTGCCGTCGCCGCCCTCGTTCCACCCAATACAGATAGGCAGACTTGTCGGCGCCAACGACGTGGCTTTCACCTCCTGCCGCGAACCCGCCCCGGAGCCCTTTGAAGCCGCCTCCACCGACGCTCCAAAAGGGGCCTCTCTCGCGCTCTTCTTACAGCCGCAGTCAATGTCGGCGTAACTGACCGGCTGCCTCTCGCGAATCCGCGCCCCGCCCTCTTCGACTGCCGCGACGCAGTGCCCCGATGACAATGGCAACCCCGGCGCTTCCCGAGGACCAGGCCCGCCTGCTCGAGGATGCCCTGGTGGCAGTGCGGCAGCAGACGTCGCTGATGCGAAAATGTCTCGATACCCCGGGCAAGCTCATGGACGCCCTCAAATGCTGGTGCGTGCCATGTTGAACCCCAGACTCGTGCACCCATCTCATCTCACCCTCCTAGCTCGACCCTCGTCTCCGAACTACGGACCAGCAGTCTCGGGCCTAAGCAGTACTACGAGCTCTACATGGCCGTCTTCGACGCCCTGCGCTACCTCTCGGTCCACCTCCGCGAAAACCACCCCGTCAACCACCTCGCCGATCTCTACGAGCTCGTCCAGTATGCCGGCAACATCATCCCGCGCATGTACCTCATGATCACCGTCGGCACCGCCTACATGTCCATCGACGACGCCCCCGTCAAGGAACTCATGAAGGACATGATGGACATGAGCCGCGGCGTCCAGCACCCCATCCGCGGCCTTTTCCTCCGGTACTATCTTTCCGGTCAGGCTCGCGACTACCTCCCCACCACCGACAGCGAGGGCCCCGAGGGCAACCTGGGCGACTCCATCAACTTCATCCTCACAAACTTTGTCGAGATGAACAAGCTGTGGGTGCGTCTGCAGCATCAGGGCCACTCGCGAGAGCGCGAGCAGAGGATTCGCGAGCGAAAAGAGCTCCAGCTCCTCGTTGGGAGCAACATTGTGCGCCTCAGCCAGCTGGTCGATATCGAGACGTACAAGTCGAGCATCCTCGGGCCCCTCCTCGAACAGGTGGTGCAATGCCGAGACGTCTTGGCCCAAGAGTACCTCCTTGAGGTCATTACCCAGGTATTCTCCGACGAGTTTCACCTGCACACCCTCGACCAGTTTCTTGCCGCCGTGTCACGCCTGAATCCCCACGTCAACGTCAAGGCCATTGTTATTGGCCTCATGGACCGTCTCTCCGAGTATGCCGATCGCGAAGGCGCAAAGCACAAAGGGGCAGACCAAGCCAAGGTCGAGGCTGACGCTCTGGCAATCCTGCTTCAAAAGGCCAAGCTCCAAGATGGCACACCGCAGCCTCCTGCCTCGGACCCCGGTCCCCAGCCGGCAGACACCGCGGCGAATGCCAACGGCGAGGGCCAAGACAGCGAGGCACCCCCCATGACAGGCAACGACTCCGACACACTCACTGGAGATTCGGTTGCCGAAACGGATAGCACCGCAGTCAACGGCCAAAATGCCAACGGCAGCAATGTACAGCTCTACGAAATCTTCTTTGGCCAGGTCAAGAACCTGGTCGAGGCCCAGCATCTCCCCATACAGGACACGATTGCGCTGCTGGTCTCGCTCTGCAACCTGGCGCTCAACAATTATCCTGATCGCCTGGACTACGTTGATCAGACATTTGGCTACGCCACCACCAAGACCAAGGAAAACATCAACAATGCCGACCTGCACTCGCCCGCTGCCCAACAGAGCCTCCTAGGCCTCCTCCAAGCGCCGCTGAGCCGTTATGTCTCCATCTTCACCGCCCTGTCCCTTCCGACCTACGTGCCCCTGTTCCAGTGCCAGTCATACCCGACTCGGCGTGCCGTGGCCGGCGGGATTGCGCGGACGCTGTTGAAGGACCAAACCAAGATTTGCAAGATCGACCAGATGGAGAACATCCTCGATATCATGTCCGTGCTCGTCAAGGAAGGTACACCGTCGTCCCAGGGCTATCCAGGTGCACCACAGCGGCGGGGGGTGGAGACGGACGAGATTGTGGAGGAGCAAGGGTGGCTGGCGAGGATGGTGCATCTGCTGCAAGCCGAGGACAACGTCACCCAGTTCAAGCTGTTGCAGATGACGTGCAAGGCGTACGCAGAGGGCAACGACCGGGTCCGCACGACGACGCCGCCCTTGGTGACGGCGTGCCTGAAGCTCGCGAGACGGTTCAAGGTGCGGGAGCACTACGACGACAACTGGGAGTCCCAAATCAACGCCCTCTTCAAGTTTTTGCACTCGGCCCTGAGCACGCTGTACACGCGCGTTAATAACCCGGGCGCTGCCGAGCTTGCCCTGCGGCTATTTTGCAGCGCCGGGCAGACGGCAGACATGACTGGCTTCGAGGAGGTCGCCTACGAGTTTTACGCGCAGGCTTTTACCGTCTACGAGGAGGCCGTGACGGACTCCAAGGCCCAGTTCCAAGCCGTCTGCGTCATCGCCTCGTCGCTGCACCAGACTCGTAACTTTGGCAAGGAGAACTACGACACGCTCATCACAAAGTGCGCTCAGCATGGCAGCAAGCTGTTGCGGAAGCCGGATCAGTGCCGCGCCGTGTACCTGGCAAGCCACCTGTGGTGGGCCACGCCGACGACGGGGCAGACGGAAGAGGTCGAGGTAAGCTCATCCCCCTCTCTGGCGACGACATGAGACTGAAGCTAAGTGTTGCGGCGCAGCTTTATCGTGACGGGAAGCGGGTGCTGGAGTGTCTGCAGCGGGCGCTGCGTGTGGCCGACTCGTGCATGGAGACGGCGGCATCGATTGAGCTTTTCGTCGAAATCTTGGACCGATACGTCTACTACTTTGACCAACAAAACGAATCGGTACGATAGGCTTTTGAATGCCTGGCTGACTCCCGACTGACTCTTGCATCGCAGGTCACGACAAAGTACCTCAACGGCTTGATTGAGCTGATACACTCCAATCTGGCTGGGAACCAGCAGGAGTCGAGTTCGATTGAGACGAGCAAGAAGCATTTTCACCAGACGCTGGAGAATATCCGAAGTAGGCAGTTTGAGGGTGTGGTGCTGTATCCGAGTTGAGTGACGGACACACAGACGACGGATGGAGAGGCAGAGGTGTGGACACGCGGACAAGGGAAGGGGGGGGGAGTCTGGGGAAATGGCGAGCGAGGTCAGAGAGAGGAGTTGAGCCATGTAAGTGCGCGATACCGATGTCCCCTTTCACAGAGTGCATCTCTACGTACTCGGGCGCCTGTCAACCTTGGCTTCATCTGCCCGTGTATTGAAAGCATAGCGCCTCGTTGGTTTGCGTCGCAGGCTGAAGGAGGCTGGAAGCCAGGCGCGCAGGTAGCTCAAGAGGGTGGCTGATGCCTTGAGAGGGCAGAGTGTTTGACTTGCGAAGTTGCTGGGGATTCAAGGGGCATTGACTGCTCAAGGGGACAGGCGCTGTTGCATGTTGACGGAGGATGGAGAGAATGAATGGAGGTAGAGAGAGCCTTTCTGGAACGTCCACGCAAGGCTGTGAAAGTTTATCCGCCGAGTTGTACTTGAGCATCTGGTTAGGCCAAAAGGAGGCCAAGCTTCCTTTGCGGCAGAGGCCGAGCATGAGTTTTGCTGAGGCAAACCTTGTTCTCTCTTGTAGCGAGTACATTTTTGTGGCGATGGAATGACAAAACCTCGAGCTTTCTAATTAGACGCAGCATATAACGATGAGCCATGCCGTGTAGCGACCGTCGCAGGTCTCGATGGGAAAGGGGGGCCCGAAATACCTGCGAGCTGTGCTTGGCCAAGACTTTAGAGGCGAATAGATACCTCCGTACTCGAGCACGCTACAAGAACAGTACCCGACCGCCTCCGCCCTCTCAATGCCACTCGCCAAGTAGCTTACACGAGAAAGCCATGTTCCCGGGTACATCTCCGCTCCGCCACAGCCAGGCCCTGCAGCAGTATGGGATCGCCAAACTCCACTGAGACTTGTCCCTCTCTTCCCCCCCTGCATTCGCTTCCTCCTCCATCGCCTCTACGTGGCCGAGCGTCAACATTCACGACGACAACTTCCGCACTCTCTGCACCTTGCGCGCTGTCAGGCTGTCTCGAATTCGACGAGGCTTCTCCTTAGCCATTGTCCGTGTCTGCCCGACTAATATGTAAGCTGATGCCGATGCAGAGGGCTCTCATTTCGGCAACGCCTCGGCTACACTATTTCGCTCGTTTCAATTCCTAGCGCTCCTTTAGAACTTGATTCTCTTTCTCTCCATCTTCTCCCTGGACTATATCTCTGCCGGCTTCGATTCTGGGCGTATGCTCTATAACCCCGACCCGTCTCGTCTGCGGCCAAAGCCTTCATCGTTGGCCTGCATGGCCGCCGGCCGTCTTGCCCCCTCATCTTTACAATAGACGATCGCCATCACCCCTCTCTCAATCCCCGCCAATCGTCAGTCATGCCTTCAGAAAAGCAGCCCTTTTACGACCCTGTCCCGCCGACGTACGATGAGGCGCTGGCCACCGGCAGCCGGCGCGACGGCGCGTGGCCCCCCCCGCGCTCTTCGACCGACGAACCCGAGTCGCAATCTCTGCTGCCACACGCAGAATCCTCGACGGCCTCATCCAGACGGCCCACCGGCTACCGTCCGCCCATGGTAGAGACAGACGACGAGGACAGTCTGTTTGGGAGCGATAGCGATGTCGACGATGACGACGAAGAGGCCGCCCATGTGCGGCGCGAGATGCAGGAAATGGACATTGAGGAGCCGTCCCGGTCGCGGGGCTCGATGTGGAGCAAGAGAATAGGATTCAAACTCTCCCTGCCTCGCTGGAAGTGGTCTTGGCGGCCCAGACTTCCGCAGCTACGGATCCAGCTGCCGTCGAACCCAGCCACCTCCGAGAGCGCAAACGATACCAACGCCGGGGACAACAACGCCGCCACGGCGGCCGAGGTTAGACGATGGGAGATGCCCAAGCTAGACAACCTCACACTCATCTTGGCATTCGCCCGCCTCGTCGCCCTCATTGTCGTGCTGGGCTTCCTCTATTTTCTTTTCGCCAGCGGCATCTTTGGCGGCTTGTCGTCGCGCCTCGGTGTCGGCCTGCGCTTTGACCCCGAGGACCTCCGGCAGCACGTCCAGCGAAGCGTCGAGGCCATGCGGATGCGCGCCTCGGTCCAACACTTTTCCCACTACGCACACATTGCCGGCACCGAGGGTGACTACGCAACCGCCATGGACGTGGAAAACATGTTTAGCAGGGCTGGGCTCGACAAGGTCGAGATCGACGAGTACTACGTCTACGTCAATTATCCGCGAAAGGACGGCCGGACCGTACAAATCATGGATGACGGCGGCGAAAAGGCCATTTGGACGGCCAAGCTGGAAGAGGACGAGGTGGGCGGTGAAACAGCAGGGCGGCAAACGTACGCCTTCCATGGACATTCCAAATCGGGGGACGTCAAAGGCCCTCTGATTTACGCAAACTACGGCTCGCGCGACGACTTCAAGAAGCTAAAGGAAAGGGGAATCGACACAAAGGGCGCCATCGCATTGGTCCGCTACTACGGCACCGAGACGGACCGGTCTCTTAAGGTCAAGGCGGCCGAGCTCGCTGGCTTTGCGGGCTGCCTCATCTACAGCGATCCGGCCGACGATGGCTTCCTCAAGGGCGACGTGGCGCCCCACGGACGCTTCATGCCCGCCGACGGGGTCCAGCGCGGCGCCGTCAGCATGATGAGCATGATGGTGGGCGACGTGCTGACGCCAGGGTGGGAGAGCAAAAAAGACATGCCTCGGATGAAGGTCAACGAGACGGCCGGCCTCGTCAAGATCCCCAGTCTCCCGCTGGCGTGGCGCGACGCCCAGGTCCTGCTACAGCACCTGCACGGGCACGGCCAGCAGGTGCCAGACGGGTGGAAGGGCGGCGTGCCCGACGTGGGCGAGTGGTGGACGGGCAACCTGACGTCGCCGGTGGTGCGGCTGCAGAACGAGCAGGACGAGCTTGAGCAGCAGCCCATCTGGAACGTTTACGGCAAGATTGTCGGCATGGAGCAGACGGCGAGGTCCGTCATCTTGGGCAACCACCGCGACGCGTGGGCCTTTGGCGCTGTCGACCCGCACACGGGCACGGCCATAATGGTCGAGCTGGCCCGCATCTTTGGCGGCCTGGTGCAGCGGGGTTGGAGGCCGCTGAGGACGATTGAGTTTATGTCGTGGGACGCCGAGGAGTACAATCTGATCGGGTCGACCGAGTTTGTCGAGAACAACCTAGACCGGCTGCGCGACGGCGCGTACGCCTACATCAACCTCGACACCGTCATCGGCGGGACCCAGCTGCACGCGGCGGGCTCGCCGGCGCTCGAAAGGGCGCTGCTCCGGGCCCTGGACCGGGTCGTGGACCCCAACGCCAACACGACGCTGCAGCAGCTGTGGAAGCCGCCCGGGGGCCGGATGAAGAGCCTGGGGGCGGGCAGCGACTACGTGGCGTTCCAGGACATTGCGGGGACGAGCTCGCTGGACCTCGAGTTCCGCGGGGAGCGGTTCCCGATGCACTCGAGCTACGACAACTTTGACCTGGTCGACAGCGTCCTGGACCCGGGCTTCGTCTACCACACGCTCATGGGCCAGGTGGTGGGCCTGCTGCTGCTGGACCTGGCGGACCGGGCGGTGCTGCCGTTCAGCATGGTCGCGTACGCCGACGCGCTCAAGGCATGGGTGCGCGATCTGGACGGATGGGTCAAGGGCCAGGCGCGGGCCAACAAGGACGAGGCGTCAACGGTGTCGCTCAAGGAAATGGACGACGCTGTGGACCTGATCAAGAGCAACGCGGCCGAGTTTGAGCGGTGGGAGCTCGAGTGGGACCGGCTGGTGCTGTCGAGCGGCGGGTGGGAGGCCAATGACCTGGGGAGGCGGCGGATGCAGTACAACGACAAGATGGCTGCGTTTGAGACGGCGCTGCTGGACCTGGAGCTGGGAGGCGGCGTGAGTTTTCATGCCTCGCTGCCCTTTGGACACACGTCCGAGTACTGACTGTCTGATAGATCCCGAACCGCACGCAGTTCAAGCACGTCGTGTACGGCCCCCAGCTGTGGTCGGGCTACGACGAGGCAGTCTTCCCGGCCATTCGCGACACGGTCGAGGCGGGCGACTGGGCGCTGGCACGACGCATCACGGCCAAGACGGCGGCCATTCTGCGCCAGGCGGCGACGGTGCTGCAGATGGATCCCAAGTGAAGGGGTGCACACGTTGTTTTTTGGCTCATACTTCTTTTTTGGCAAGCGCCGGTCTTTTATCCTCTTCTTCCCGGTTGTCTCTTGGGCGGGCAGCGCGGAACCCGTGCTCTTGTACATCGAAGGGCATTGCATGGAGTTGGGACAAGTCTTTGCTGTTTTACGATGCTGCACGGGATGATGGTTGGGATCTCACCCCCTCTCCTCTTGGACGGATAGAGGGGCTGCCCCTGGTTGATGAGCAGCGCTGCACTGCGATAAAAATGTCCTTTTCAGTTTCTCAGAACAGACAGCTGGTTGGTCAATGTGAATGAATATGGTGAAGCCTCGCGAATCCATGTCCCAAGAAATGTACTGCATGGCGCGTAACTCGTCATTGCGTCGGTCCGCATCTCGCGCTCTATTCGGAGAGGCCGGCGCCCTTTGCAGCCGTTGTTGCGTTGGAATACTCTGCCGCGGAGACGAGCCTGCCAACGACGTCGTACTTTTCCGTAAAGCGCTCCTCCCAGCCGCGCAGCGCCTCCATCTCCTCGTCGCCCAGGCCCTGGAGCGTATCGAGCGGCCCATCGAGGTCCTCGGTGAGCATGTCCTCAGCGAAGCTACCGCAAGCCAGTCCACGGGAGGCGTCGCGGCCGGCAAAGTTTGCGTAGGGGCCGCCGGGGCCGTAAAAGTTGCGGCCGCGGGTGACGTCGAATACGCGGCCGCGGACGGCGAGGTAGACTGCGCCGCCGGGGCCGTTGCCGTCGAAGGGGAGCAGGGTGCGAGGCGTGTACGTCTTGAAGACGATGGGCGGCGGGGCGGGGGGCAGGAGGGCCGAGTAGGGCGAGGAGGCGGGGCGGAGGAGGGTGGTGTAGATGGTGTAGGCGAGGAGGGATGCGAGGATGAGGTTGAGGGGGGTGGCGAGGGAGGTGCTGGGGTGGTGTTTTGTTAGCCATGGTTGTGTGGTGATGCTGTCGAGGAGGATTAGGTGGAGGAGCCGGATGGGCGTACCTGGCTGTCTCGCGGACGGCCTCTTGGGCCATGCGGTGCTCGACGTATTCCATGATGCGAGGGGCGATGCCCAGTGGGGGCGACTCAGTGGTGTATAGATGTGCGGTGCGGTTCGAGGTGGTGGCGATGTGGTGTTGATGGGGGGGGGTGGAGGAGATGTCGTCTGATTTAGCAGCCCTGGAGGCCGAGGTAAGCGATGGATGTGCCGGAGGAGGAGGTGTAGGGTAGGCGGTGGTTGTTGAGCTGACCGTCAATACATAGACACACTTGAACTTGGACCAAGAGCACACACAATGTGAGCAACTGGATTGTTTAAACTTGACGATCGATGTTCTCCGATTTCCGTGCGATAGATTCCCGTTACCTTCTTTACTTTCTTCTATTGATGTAGTGAGTGTTGTAGTGCAGTATGCTATAGTCTATAATCGTGTCCACTCATACAAGACATCCAAGTCCGCTCCAAAGCCTCAAGCACACAATCCCTCGGCAACAGCACCCCCCCTCTCTCAAACATACAAACCCTCCTCCGCCCCCCCGCCGCCGCCGTCGACGCAGCTTCCTCGTCGGAGAGGCAGATGGCGTTCGCGGCCGCCTGCGCCGTCGACGTCAGCTGCTTCTGCTCGCCCAACAACGGCTGCAAGTGCGCCTGCGGCCACAACGCCCTCGAGCCTGACGCCCAGTGGTCGTGGCACGGCGATGGGCAGGACATCTTCGTGGGCAACTTCAACCGCGGGCCGCGCGAGGGCAACAAGCTTGCCAGCAACCAGGACCTCGGTGGCGGCAGCGCTTTAGCTGGGGGTGCCTCTACATTATCTGCAACTAGGGACACACGCACCGTGGTGACATCGACTTGGTCATCCAAGAATTCTGACTTTACATGTAAATGTAGCTTTGCAGAGACAACACAGTCTGGGGAGTCTTTGCTGCCAGCTCCCTGTTTACTCCAGTCACATTGTCGAGAATTCCGTCTTGTACAGGAGCCCTCTCCTGATTTCAGGCGGCGATCCGGGTAGTGGTCGGTTATTTGGTCCCCAGCTCAACGTTCTGCATCTTGGGTGCAGGGGCCCGACTGGGTGCGTCCGGTGCAATGGCCTGGTTGGAGACACCGTACAACGTCGAGTCTCCCGAGGGCGAGACAAAGGCAACGGTGTCGTCGGCGCTGACGTAGATTACCGAGACTTGGTCTTCGTCCTCGGCCCGCGAGGTTAACGAGGGCCCCGGCCGCCATGGCGAGCCTCCAGGACGACGTGGCGGATATCGCCTTGTCCTGGACGCTGTCCACAAGCGAGGGCTCGACCGGGTCCAGGCATTGGAGCACCGTACCGTCGTCGCCGGCCCTGGTGACCTGCCACCGGTCGAACCTGGCGGAGAGGATGGCCCGTCTCGAGCAACTGCACTGCACCAGCTGCACCTCGACTCTTCGACACGCCCACCGGTGACGTTGACTTATCCGAGCTGTTAGTATAGTTTGATCCACCACTAACCTCTAGCCCGCAGAATAGGGGTCCTGCCAAATATTCTAGTCCCGTAAGTGTATGTACTGTACATACACTAGCGGCGGGACTGCAGCGGCCACTTGTAGGAAGCAGGTATTAGTTGAGGGCGGCTGCTTTCGTCGCAAGGACCCACGTCAAGGCCGTACCCCTCAAGCAACCAGCCCTTGATAGTAGTACTTTTTAGGCATCCAGGATACTGTGTCGGGGAAATGGTGTAGGGGTTATCACATCTGCTTTGCATCAGCGTGTCAACTTGTAGAAGGTCCGGGGTTCAAATCCCCGTTTCTCCATTTTTACCTTTCTGTCCTTTTTCCGACGATCTTGCATGACGTTTTTCTTCGTAACCTAGAGATTCCGAATTCTTTTCCCTTCTTTTCGTAAAATAATAATATTATGACAATAATGATCAATTCGTTTGAAACGGGACATGCATGCATGCATGACACGAGCAGGGCCTGCGAAAAAATCATGTGGTGCGTTGGCCGACGACGTCTATTGTCTTCTATCCCGGCGCCCATCCTTCCCCCCTCGGTATTGTAAACGCAGACGTCTCGTCCAGCAGAGAGACCTTGCAGAGCGGCGTAGTGTGTTGCTCGTGGCATCAAATCGTTTCATCCCCAAACCTACCCTCCGCCACCATCCTCTCCACTCCTCCCCTCTTGCCGCCTCTTCCAAGTCGTCCAAGCAGGAGGGTAGAGCAGCAGATACTGTACAGGTAATTTTCACGCACAAAGTCACAGACACGCCAAGCTCCGCGCAAGATGCATCGACAGCCAACCCCCCCCTCAGTACCAGTCCCGCCCGCTCTTCTGCATCTCAATCAGGCGCCAGCCCCTCGTCTCCGGGTTGTTGACGTCCTCGGGCACCCGCGTGATGCCAATGGCGTACGTCACTAGCTGCACCTTGTCCTCCATGCCGGCCGCCAGCTCGTTGGTTTTTGCGTTGCGGTACACGTGCACCTCTTGGGTGCGACATGTAATGATGAAGACGGGAACCTCGCCCGGGTCCAGCATGCGCGCCCGCAGAATGTCCACGTTCCGGATGTCCAGGATCCGCCCGTCCGACTTCATGCCCGCCTGCAGGTACTGCTTGGTCAGCGCCTCGTAGACCGAGTACTGCGCCGCCGAGAGCCACAGCTTGAGCGTCTCCGTGTCTCCCTTGACGTACGCGTCAAGCACCTCGGGCAGGATGTATTCCCGGAGCTCCTGTAGGAACGGCTCGACCTGGAAGTTGGGGTCCATGGATCGGAACTTCTTGGTCACCGTCGCCGTTTCGTTTTCGGCAAAGAAGCCTCCAATGCGGTCCGTTATGCTGCGAGCCGTCGATATGAGCGGGTTTTCCGACTCGGCGTACTTACCCTTCATGCTGAAAATGCCCTGTACGAATGTGTTGGTGTCTCGAAAGTCCCGCCATGCTTCTTTCCAAGCCGCGTCCTTGTGGAGCGTCACGTTGGTACCAGCACTGGTGCGAGTTAGCAACCGAAGCGGGTAGTTCCCGATCAAAGGCGGCGCTGGGCAAATCGCGCAGCATGAAAACTCACTTGGGATCTTCCTCCACGACCTGGCCACCCTTGGCTCGCGCCGCCTCCATCAGCGCCCTCTTCTTCCTTCGCTCCTCCTTCTCGACCCACCCGCCGTACCGAGACGAGCTGCCGTCGTCGATGACGTCTTTGACATTCTTGTAGGCCTCGGTGTCGCGGATAGGCTTGGTGGCCTTGTCCATTGCCTCCCCTGTCACGTTGGCAGCCTTGCGCACGCCCTTCATGACAGGTGTCTCCCACGTCCACGCGGCGCCCTTGCCAATGGCGCCGGCCGTCGACTTGACGGCCTTGGATGCGGTGGATGAGACAGCGCCTGTCGACCGCTCATATGCCTCGCGTGCTTTGCGGACCGACTCGCTCTCGGTGAACTGGTGGGCGGCGGCTCCTATCTGCTTAGTCGACTCGTTCCACTCCTTGGACTTTTGGAACTCGCTGTCCATAGTCTCCATAAACACTTGCCAAGGCGTCTTGTCGCCGTGGGGGGGCGGAGGAGGCATGTCCTCCTTCTCCTTGCCCTCTTCCCCCTGATCTTTTGACTTGCCGCCCTCCTCGCCCTCCTTGGTGTCCTTGGCGCTTCCTTCAGACTGGGCGTCAGGTCCGTCCGCTTTAGCCTGTTGCTCTTCGGCGTCTGCTGCAGGTTTCGGTTTATCCTCCTTGCGTCTCGTTTCGCTCATGTGGAGTTGCCGCGACTGCACGGCCGAGGCCCGCAGCAGCCGCAGCTCGGCAGGCGACAGTCGGCATCGCAGAGAGGCAGAGATGGCGCCCGTCACCGCGCCGTGGTGCTGCCATAGTAGGGAGCCGCCATGTCGGCCAGGGGGCTGCGCGAGGTGCGAGGCTAACCTGCGGTAGGCGGGAGATCTGCCGTGGGAGTAGCTGAGGTGAGGAGATAGCCTCAAAAGGGCACTTTCGGTGCTGGCCGCGCTTCGGAAAAAGGATCGCATGCTGAGGCGGAGAGGGATGGCGGCCCACGGCGGACTCATAAGGGCTCGGTGGACGGGGCGGAGAGGTGTGCTAGGCGAAGCTCGGCGGCCGCGGGAGGAAATTTCGATGCCGGCCTTTTTTTTTTGATGAGAAAAGAAGGGCAGGCGGAGAGACGGCGAAACCGCGGCAAATTACGACAGCCAAGGCGCCGCGCTACTAGTACCGCTTGTTTGTACCGGCCTTTGAGCAATTGATCCCCGGAAAATTGAATCGTCGGCACCTCAACGCAGCCCGCAAAGCACGCTACAAAGGCCGCGACGGCCATGCCATTGAGATGAGCCGCTCACTGACGCGTTGCCTCGCGGCGCTGCCGCCCCTCCGGACCCCTCGAATCGCAGCCCTTAGGCGACCCCTGCAGACCACAAAGACGACGGCGGCGACACGGCTCCTGTCCACAACGAGGCCGCAGCGGCAAGACGAGACCCCCACGAAGACGCCCCTGCGCGGGCCTCCAGCGGACGAGTCAGAGTCCAAGCCGCTGCGAGACTACTTTGGCGGCTCCCTGGCGGGCGACAACCAGGCCGCACAGCCACAGAGATCAAAAGACGACCTCTCTCAGCGCCTCGTCATGCAGGCCCTCGGCAAGACGGCCTCGATCGACACGAGCGTGCTCTCGGGCAACGCGGCGACCGTCTCCAAGCCCAAGGAGGTGGCCTCACTCGAGCCCCACCACCTGCACGTCTATTCGCACCGTCACAACACGCACATCACTTTTACCAAGCCCAGTCGCGACCCCATCATGTCCCTGTCGTGCGGCAACCTCGGCTACCGCAAGTCCCGTCGCGGCACCTTTGACTCGGCCTACTCGCTGACAAAGTACGTGCTGGAGCGTCTCATCTACACGGGCGTCCAGTTTGAGCGGCTGGAGCTGGTCATGAGAGGCTTCGGGCCCGGCAGGGAGGCTGCCATCAAGGTGCTCATGAGCCCCGAGGGCAAGTTCTTTCGCGACAAGATTATTCGAGTGGCCGACTCGACGCGCGTCAAGTTTGGCGGGACTAGAAGCGAAAAGCCTAGGCGACTCTAAGCGGCCCGGCACTTCCGACAGACCGGCGCACGGGGACTGGGGAAAGACACAGGGACGATGGAATATGTGTACCATATTTTGTACCACCTATGCGACGCACACAAGAGGAACCCGGAAACTTCCCATGTGCCGCTTAGCGACAAAGACAGCTTGCTAGGTCCAAAGCCAAAGAAGTATCAAAATCAGTGGTATCGCGATTGGAGCTTCCCATCTTAGGTAACCAAGGACAACCCCAGAACGCCTCGCACGGTATCTAGCAGTCATGCGCCGAATGGAAAGCAACACGCAGATTGGAGGATCGCGAGCAGGCCGATGCCGCTATTGTCTCGGAGCCCTCTCTGCTGCGGGAAGACGACGTCCGTCGGCGTCAATGGCAGCCTTCTTGCCCTTGCCGCTGCCCCCCCTGCGCCTCTCCTCCTCGCTATCCCATTCTGTATCCTCGCCGGACGCGGCTTGGGCCAGCAAATGCGGCCGGGACTGGCGCAGCATGCGGGAATGCTCGTGTGTGGGATCGTCGACTTCGTCGAGAAGCTCGCCATCGGCCGTATCGTATTCCGGGGGCTCTATCCAGTCTCGGGGCACCACGCAGGGAAGAGCAACGCCGATGCTGGCCGCTCGATTGAGCCAGCCGGGCCCTGGGGTGCCCGTGAGCTTGTGGCAGAGGTACGAGGTAAAGTGGTTGCAGTTTTTTGTAAGGAGGTTGTACGAGGTGCCGAGGAAGTCGTCCGAGGCGCTGCGGAGGGTGGCGTCGATTTCTTCCTGCGTGGCGAGGGTGAAGCCGTGAAGGATCTCGCATCGAAAGGTGCCGCCGGGGGGCTCTGTCTTGGGCTTTGTCCAGTAGACACCCGTCACTCGGCGCCTGTCGTGGCCGCCGTATGCGTATTCGCGACCGTTGATGACAACGCCGGAGTGGAGTAGCGAGGCGCCAAATGTCCACAGGACGGAGGATACGCGACCGGGCTAGATGCCCAAGAGTGTGAGCAAGGACAGGCTGGTTGATTCTTGGGGTACATTTATAGGGCTCTTACCGGAAGAAGGTCGTAGATGTGTATGATGATTTCCGTCTTTTGCAGAGACAGCGTCGACCTATGCCTGGTGGCAGGCTGGACCGGGTTGGGCATGTCGAGGCCAGGCCGAGATTGTCTCACCGTAGCGCCACAAGCCGGCGGAGATGTTTCAAAACTTGAAGAGAAGTGCCGTCGTCAAAGAGCAAAGCCAAGAATGCCAATGAGGATGATTGTATTCATGAAGCGAGGGAAAGAGACGCGAGAGAAAGTATGATACAGAAGGATGTTTGACGAATCGCCGGGTCCGGTCCGTCTTGTGCAAGGATGCGGTGGTGGTGGTAAGCAGGACAGGGAGTGCGATGGCGGATGCAGAATGGTCGCTGTCGAACGCGGCTTCGGCGCGCGAGGAGGAGAGACAGAGGGAGAAGATAGAGAGGGAGAGATGGAAGACAGACTTGCCAGAGGCACCGGCAGCCGCAGACAAGGCGCAGACGAACGGGCGGCCGAGTGATGCCTATGCTGAGTGGCTGTGAGCTAAGTGAGAGCCTTGAGGGTCTCGGCCTGCGTTTCGCAAGGGGAGCAGGCCATGACGCAGCCTGGCGACTTAGCGTGACCCCTGCGAGAAGGTACCGTGTGCAAGTAGGCCCTCAAGAGGACCCGCTAGTTGACGGCCAGAAATGTAGCGTGCGTTAGTGCACTACTCGCGTGGCCGTTGATTCGGCCCTGGAACTCTGGTGATGTCACAACTCGGAATACCTAGGGCGCTCCGCGCTGCAACGGAGGTTTCCAGCGGCACGGAGTCCAGTCGAAGCCGTTTCGAGGTCCACATCTCGTGACGGCCAAAGACAGCGATTGGACGTGATGCGACGTTCACAAACGGCGTCCGTTACGGCTTCAGTGGAATACGGCGAAATGAGGCAGCAGGTGCGCCAACGACCCCGAAAAGACGGCCCATCCGTCACTTGCAAATTACATGGCGACACAGAGACCAGTATCTAAGAACTCACCTGTGTCCTGCTTCGGCATGGTAAAGGGCGAGGGGCTGGCTGACCTCTTGGCGATCATCGTCGATTCGTGCAACGACATCGGCCACGTCGCTGCACGGGATAAATATTCTTCTCGTTCACGTTACGAAGAAATATTGCGGATTTCCCACTAGCAACTGACCCGATCGCAGCCAGCCGTTCCTGGGCGACCGCCTGGCGCAATGCAGAGTCGCTTACCTTTGCCGATGCGCCTCAAGTCTATGAAGAGTTAGAAGCGCTTTTGTGGTAACTGAATAGTAAGTGTCAGGGGCCCGGGCTGAACGCACGGCGCATCCCGTTATGATTGTCGTTGGGGCTCACAAAGTTTCCTGCATCGCAGCCAACCTCTTCGATCTGCCCAGAGATCAATCAGCCTTGTTTCGAACCACGGCTTGTGTTCTTGACCACCCGGAGTGCTCGTGTTAGATCGCGCCCCTTGAGCTCAGCCTGATGGAAGACTTCCTCGTGGGAGAAATCCGGGTCTATGATGGAGATTTATTTGGCCACGATAGACTGCGCATTGACGGATCCGGGATCAACGACAGGCCTCATAAGAGAGTGTGTTTTCACGGCCGATGGGATAACCTATTCATCGCTGCTGCTTGACGGCCTCTCGGTCCACGACTGCATGTACCGCCATCTTGTTCGGCGCTCAACTTCTTGCCCTACCTATCTATGTCTTGGCTTAACAGACTTCGGTTAAGACTCGGCGCAGCGTACAGCTTGATTGGTTCATCCAAGAGAGATGCCCCACCAGAACGTACCCTCTCTAGCACCAGGTTTTAATTCATTTTTTAGTTTGGCACACACGAGTCGAGTTATTTCCATCCCCCCCCTCCCTCCCTGTGAGGAGGATGAGGCTCGCTGGCAAGAAATTCTCTTGTCCGCATGGCTTCACCCTGAGGAGCCGTCCATCTGTCCTCTCACGTCCCCCGGTGACAGTCAGTTACCTTGAGCCGATATCTTCTTCACGAGCTTTCCCTTGCTCATCCTTGGCCTCTTCCCCTCGGCCCTTCTCCCCGTCTCCCCCTCTCTCGTTCCTCGACAAACTTCCCCTCTCCTTGTCCCGCGCAACAGCCCAGCCTGCTTCTCCCGGACTGGCTCCAGCCGCCGCCGTGCGCCTCGTTCCCTCGCGTCTCTTCTCCTACGCCCCTCACAGGCACTACGCCAAATCACGCAAAATGCCGCCCAAGAAGGTCGTCCAGGAGGAGAAGATTCCCCTCGGCAGACCCGGGAACAGCTTGAAGAGTGGCATTGTGAGCTTTCCCCCGCACTGATTCAGGCAAACCCTCTGGCTAATAATCATTGCCAGGTGGGCCTCGCAAACGTCGGCAAATCAACTCTGTTCCAGGCCATCACCAAATGCACCCTCGGCAACCCTGCTGTACGCATTGGAGCCCTCTTCCGCCTGCGCCCGCGCTTGGTCCCGGCTGCTCGCTGACAGTTCGCTACAAGAACTTTCCCTATGCCACCATTGACCCCGAAGAGGCCCGCGTCATTGTCCCCGACGCCCGCTTCGACTGGCTCGTTGAAAAGTACAAGCCCAAGTCCCAGGTCCCCGCCAACTTGACCGTCTATGACATCGCCGGCCTGACCCGTGGCTCTTCCACCGGCGCCGGCCTCGGCAACGCCTTCTTGTCTCATATTCGCGCCGTCGACGCCATCTTCCAGGTCGTCCGATGTTTCGATGATGCCGAAATCATCCACGTCGAGGGAGACGTCAACCCCACGCGTGACCTCGACATCATCAGCGAGGAATTGAGGCTCAAGGACATTGAGTTTGTCGAAAAGGCCCTGGAAAACCAGAAGAAGAAGACGCGCATGGGCGGCCAAAGTCTCGAGCTCAAAAAGGCAAAGCAAGAACAGGACACGATCGAGAAGATTCTCGCCTGGCTTAAAGATGGCAAAGACGTCCGCAAGGGCGACTGGACCCCCAAGGAGGTAAGACAGCCGTTTCCTCTATTTATGCTTTACGCACACGTTTCCCCATGTGATCTCCCCGTTTGCATGATGACAAAAGGCCAATTGGCCTGACACTAATCCCAGCTCGTCGAATGCCTCACCAAAACAACGCAAGAGCGCATCATGAGATGAAATCCTACCTGATAGCAAACATTGTCCTTCTTTTACCTCAACATTACTTCTCCTGCCTAGGTCTCGAAGTCCTGACGCTGACCCCGAGTTCAGGTCGAGGTCGTCAACCCTCTGTTCCTGCTGACAGCCAAGCCCGTCGTCTACCTGGTCAACCTGTCTGAGCGGGACTTTGTCCGCAAGAAGAACAAGCATCTGCCCAAGGTCGCCGAATGGATCAAGGAGAACGCCGCGGGCGACCCGATCATCCCCATCTCGGTTTCGTACGAGGAGCGCCTGACGCGGTTCGAGACGGAGGACGCGGCCAAGGAGGAGCAGAAGACCGTGGGCGCCGAGTCGGCGCTGCCCAAGATCATCACCCAAATGCGCAAGACGCTCCAGCTCGGCAGCTTCTTCACCACCGGCACTGACGAAGTCCGCCAGTGGACCATCCGCGTGGGCACAAAGGCCCCGCAGGCCGCTGGCGTCATCCACACCGACTTTGAAAAGACGTTTATCCAGGCCATCGTCTGCAACTTTAACGCACTCAAGGAGCTTGGGGATGAGGCCGAGGTCAAGGCCAAGGGTAAGATGATGACCAAGGGCAAGGAATACGTGGTCGAGGACGGTGACATCCTGCTCATCAAGGCCGGCGCTGCCAAGGGTTGATGCTCACGCCTCGGCTGGGGAACAAATACGAGATGAAGATATCATGAAAAGAAAAGAGGCCAACGCCGAGCAATTTTTTTTTTGTAAAGAACGGGTCTCCTGACCTAATCTCCACCTGCGCTTATTAAACGTCGACTTTCTCCCTTGGATGCGCCCTGCGTGTACATCCAAACGTCAGAGACCGGATGTTTTCTCAGAAGACCTCCCAACCTTTGCATCGATTGTAATGGTCAGACGAGGATGCGTTACGTGATGTGTGACGCCTCACAATGTAAATATGTAGGTCCTTGGCCTTATCCAACGGGCATTGCCTGCCTTTGCTCCTCTCCCCCGGCCCAGCGCAGAAAAGCAGCTCCATGCCTGATCCCTTGCAGGTGGACGTCTGAGGACTTCGACAAGGCCATCCCTCGTTCCTCAAACATACCCTGAGCAGATGGACCATCGCTTATCAAGGGCCTCGTTTATTTGCCTGCTTCCAAGTAATTTGACGTCGTCTTGGCGCATAAGCGGACCAGCCGTTTTTACTTTCCAAGATACACACGCCACCCCCTGAGCCACTCTTTCCCAGTCTGCAACTCTCATCATGTCCTCTCCTTGTACGAAATAGACACACCTAAGGAGCGCCATACCGAACACCCCTCTTGCCGAGCTCCTTTCTGCCGATGGGGTCCTCAGGCCATACCCAGCCTCGACTCCTCTTGGCCTCGCGTTTTTCGGCCAGCTGAGGTTGGGGCATCCAGCCGTCGCGCGGCCGCGCCTTGCGGCGGGTGCCTGCTGCGGGGGCACCAATCTCAGTCCTCCAGTGAGCATAACCCACGGGGGAGTCGTCGCTGGCGAGTTGGCAGAGGCCCCAGAGAGCGAGGCAGGCGGTCAGAGGCGTCTCAGGGGTCTTGCCATAGCCATCATGCGGGCTGCAAATAGCCAACTGGATCGAGGTGATTTCCAGGTCGCCAAAGAAGGGCGTCGAGTCGGTGCCGCAGCGGACAAGGACGAGCTCAATTTCGGTGAGGATGAAGCCGTAGCGACAACCATGCTCGCGCATGGTGTGGTGTAGGGCGGCGAGCCCGCGAAGATACTCGACACGCTTAATGTTGCCCTCCGCACGCATGCCCGTGTTGAAGCGGTCAAAGCTGCGGACAAGGCCGACGAGCCGGGCCGAGGGCTTGCCGCCAAACAAAGCAGCCGCCGTGGCCGACTCGCCGTCAGCGTTGGCCACGAAGAGCATATCATTGACTCCATGGATTGTCTTTGCCGGCACCGAGAGCTGCAGAGGGCGGCTCGACGAGATGGCCAAGGCCGCGTTGAGCTTGGGCAGGTAAAAGGAGGCATATATTGCATGGAGAGAGGCCTCCGTCTCCGGAAGACGCGCTGACATGCTCGGCTGGGGGAGCACGGGTGACGGAACCGGCATGGTCAACATTGCCGAAGCACCGGGCAAAGCGAAGACGGTCGAGGCGTTGAAGGAGCTCCAAGAGCGGATACTGCGAACGTCCCACCAGAAGTGCTTGATGCTGGGACCCCTCAGCGGCAAGGAGATGTTGCGGACGAGCGAGGCGGCCGGATTTGAACCGGTGAGGAAGTCAATGAGCGTAGTCGTCATAGTCGTTGTCGACGCGCCGTCGTCGGGATACGAGGCAACCAAGCCAAGGGGCGAAGGGGCCCGCGGGGTGTACGAGGAAAAGGCCAAGTCTGCTCGAGTGGAAGGGGTGACGGTGGTCGCGGTGGTCGCGAGCGGCAAGCTCTGTATCAGGCTGGATGGGGGACGATAAGCGGTAAAGTCATATTCATCGAGCATGGAGATGTCGATGGCGCAGCCGGTCGAGGAGCGGCGGGAGGGCCAGGCATCGGAGGGCATCATTTGTCGCGAGTCCGAAGTGAGTGCGAATGGGGCTGGAGAGCATAGGAGCAACGCAGCCTCGGACGCTGCGCGTTGGTGTGCGGTCGAGGGAGCTGACAGGTAGTTGGAAGACAAAGGCGGAGAAGGCGAAGATGTCGTGGACAGGGACGGAGTCAGGCCAGCAAAGCAGTCAGGACTCGTATAGCTGCGGGCATGACGGGGGCCGTTCCGGGCGCGGGATGGGGGCTTAGGAGAGGGCATGACCCGAGATTTGTTTCTGGTGCGGCGCAGGCTGGTGGATGAAGGGCGGTGATCATGGTCGACGTCCTGGTCCTGAGGGCGAATCCTGGGGAGCAAGAGCGGCCCGTGATGGCGCACCGGAGGGCTGGGGCGAGGCGGCGTCGAGAGGTGGGTGCAGGCAGAGTCGGGCGTCGATTCGACGGTGGAGACGGCTGAGTAGACAGAGGAAGCATTGGAGGAGGAGCGAGCATGGCGACGAGTGAAGCATGGGATGTCGAGGAAAGACGGGTCAAAGGAGGCGAAGAAGGCACCATCATCGCTGTCTATGGCCAGGGCGCGATGACTTTGAAGAGGAGGAGGCGTACAGGGGCAGGGAAAGGTGAAGTCGAAGGCAACGTCGGCTTCCGGACTGGATGAAGCAAGTCAGCAAGAGTTGCTCTAGGCGGAGAGCTGCCAGAACTTACGCAGACATTGCTGAATAGAAGGGGGGGATTTGTATTAATGAAGTGGCGTGTATTTGGCCGTATGGCTGAAGACCGGCTTCGGCAAGTGAGCTGTGGGATGAGGAATAAGGGAAGGAGAAAAGAGAGACCGTTCTTTCAGAAGACGAATCTGCTCAGTACCGCTGAGGTGTCTGAAGCGAGGCCAGCTCGTCTATAGGGGCATATCTTGTTTGTTCGTTGGGCGTGAGAAGAAAGAGGCAGTCTATTGCGGGAGGAAGGAGGAAGTGGGACACAGAGAGACAGGAAGGAACGGAGTAAGAGAGGAAAGAGAGGAAAGAGAGAGCGGGCGTCTAAAAGGAAACGAGGGAAAATGATTGGGATAGGGAAGCAGAAGGACGCAGACGGACGACTCTTTATCTTTGGCCGCGCTTTTTCACATATCCGGCTGCTACCTGCCCGCGGCCAGCCATTCCATCATCCCATAAACGCGAGCGCGGCACGTTCGGCAAGGCGGCTTAGCAAGTCAGCTCTGCCTCAGCTGCTTGCCCACGACGACATGGACCGACAATGGACGCGAACAAGCCTCTTTTGCACTTGGAGCCCTCGCCAAAAGATCACGCACCACCCGTCGACCAATAAGCGTGCGTTCCCAGGGCCAGTCTTCAGACGCGCGCCCGTCTTCTGAGCGCGCGCCCGTCGCTGCAGGCGCCGGCCTCGTGAGTGGCCAGCGTCGTCTCCCGGGCCTGCACGCATGCAGATGACTCACTCGGTTCTTCTTCTTTCTCGTCCTCAGTCTTGTTTCAGGTTGGACAGCCTGCTTTCTCCCGCAGCCGGCGACGATGTGAAGAACGCGGCGCGAGGCTCAACGCACTTACACGTTCTCGCATGGCATCGCGGAGCCGTCGTGTCCCCTCGGACAGATCGCGACACCCACCAGCCTGCATATGGCATCTCGTCCAGTTGCATACCTGGACATGATGGGCCAATTTCCACGTCTTTCCGTGGCTTGGAGCCTTGGACGGTCCGACATTTGCACTGCCGACCTTGGCGGCTAACCTCGAGCCTTGACCTGTCGTTGTTGTCGTGTAATGGCCCAATGGGCCTTAACTTCAGATTCAAGTCGATGTAAGCTGGGACCTGGCCGTCGCCTCCAGGCGTCCGCCCTCCTCCCCCGGCCATTGGCTGTCAACCCGCACGCGCACGCGCTGACCGTTGACGCGCCGGCGGCACCATCCGAGCTATGATTCGTCGCTGACCTCATTGCGTGTCATGTTCGAGTCGCATTGTACGGGTAATGGCAGATTGTGGACGCCCCAAGTCGCTCGTCAGATCGGTGCATCACGTCAATACATCTATATTCCACGTAAATCTTGAGGATACACGGACTCGTCCCGACCCGACGTGATCTGACGCGTCTCCCAGCGCAGCAACGCCAAACGCCCAGTCTCGCTATCCCCGACGTCGTCGTGTGGACAAGGTAGATATAAACCATCGCTAGCCCTCCAGCGCCGTGGGAACTCCAGGCCAAGCAATAGACCGTAGACGGATACTCGTGAAACGGTCCGTGTCCCCTGTGTGCCTCTTCTCACCCGTCGTCGCCTCTGCCTGAGCCACCCTCCAGCCGGCCGCCGCTGCCGACCCTGGCGTGGCACAGCGACCGTGGACGCGACCAAGACGCTCGCTCTCTCGCCTTAGCCTCTTTGTCCTTGTGCTCCAGGAGCCGCCCCTCCGACTGCTGCTGCGGCTGTCGCCTCTTGCCTGCCCGCCCCCACTGCGCCGCCTCTGACCCTCCTCAGCGCTCGCATCATCCCGTCTAGCCTCATCCGCTCCAGCACCACCATTCCCCTCGCGAATTCCCGGATCGCGCTCCGTCCCATCTTTTCGTGCATGTCTTGCCAGCCGGCCAGCTCCGCCGCCACCGTCTGCTGCGTGTGCCGCAACTCCCGCGACGCGTACTCGGCCTCTTCACGCGACTTGCGTGCCCGCAGCTCTTTGCCATCCTGTAGCCTTTGTCTTGTCTCGTCTAGGAGACCAAGCGGCCACCGCGATGACCGCCCCGCCGAGTTCTCGTTCCTGTCCGCCTCCCTCTTTGCCGCCCATATCTTATTGATCAGCATCGCTGGTCGTGACAGCGACGATAGGAGAGCCTGCACCGTTGACTGCATCGCCAACAGCGTAGTATGCATCACCGCCTGCGGACTCGACTGCGTCGGCGCCATGGCCCTGACGTACGCCTCCAGGGCAACAACGTGCGACGCGGGAAGAAACTCGACCGCCACCACTTGCCTGTGTAAGAGTATCAGGGAGTCGTGTAAATCTGGCGAACCCGTCAGGGTCAGCATTTAGCCTCGTGCAGTAAAGCAACGACAGGCGCAGACCTACCAGATGATGCGAGCCCAGCGCCGTTGGCCCTCCTCGTAACGCTCTTGGTCGAATAGCCTACGCTCCTCACCATGTCTTTTGCATGGTTCGCAAACTGCTCCACCTCCCTCACCTCCTCCACCGGCTCGTACTCCTCCTTAATCTTCTCCGTCCGTGTCTCCACCTTGAGCCTCGTCCGCTGCTCCATGGCGTCCAGCTGCAGCTCCGGGACGAGGAAGAACTCCCACAGCATCTCGTGTGTCGATAGCGTTGGGTGGTTGAGCATGATCCTCAAGAACCAGTCCGCCCTGGCCTGGATGTGGCGCAAGAGAGCCCGTGACGGCTTCGTCGGGAGCTGGAATGGCGACCGTGTGTCCGCCATGGGTGGAATCCACGAGGCCGGGTGCTCCTGCGCCAGGAGATGGGCCAGCCGCTCAAACTCGGCCAGCGACCGCCGGCTCGTCGTGACCGTGTAGCTGTCATGATCCGTCGGCGCCGCCGACTTGAGCACGAGCCGGACGCTCCCGTCCTCGACGAAATAGGCCCGCACGACGCCTGTGATGCGCCCATCTCGCCCGGCGGGCATGCTAAACAGCCCCAGGTCGTCAATCTTGTTCCGCACGTCGTCATCCTTGGCCAGTTCCACCGCCGTAAGGCCTCGCAGCTCTCTCGCCGCCACATCCACGCGCGGGTCCGCAAACAAGCACCTCACCATGTCATACCGGCCATATTTGCTCGCTACCATGAGTGCCGTGAACCGCTTGTCATTGGTCGCGTTTACGTCCACATCGCAGGAATGCAGAATCCTCATGGCCAGTCTCGGGTCGTTGATGATATGTAGCAACGTGTTTCCTTTGCCGTCGAGGTGGTCATCGACATGCAGCGGTTGCCCGTCACCCTGTGCCTCGCGTGCGACTCCCAGGCCAGCCTCGACCATGTTGTAGTAGTCGGCGTGGTCGTAGGATCGGCACAGCGCAAACAATGGCGTCTGGCCATTCTTATCTCGCTGGCGCCATGGTATTAGGCGGCCGATCCGGGTTATCAGGTACGGTGCGTGAAAGAGGTAGTGGCCGATGCTGCGGCCCCAGATGTCCTGCTCGGAGAAGTAGTAGGTGAGCTGTTCCCGCGTGGCTAGCGAGACGACGTGGTCTAGGATCACGTCAATCAACTCCGTATGGCCCAGCTGAATAGCTGCGCTGAGGAGCGTCGTGTCCTCGTTATTCATGTCTTGCAAAATCACGTCCAGCGTATAGTAACCTGAGAGGCCAAGCAGGTATCTGAGAGAGACCGGCCGCTCGTTCTGAACCGCCATCATGAGCACCGATTCGCCAAACGGGTCGCTCGTCTGTGCCAGTCTTTCCACCGAAATGTCCCCCTCAAGTGCGCTCCCAATGGTCCCGATGCTTGCCGTACGGGAGTGAAAGGAGAATTCGGATCCGCTCGACTGGCTTCTCGTGTCCATGGCAACTCTCTTGATCCTCTTTGCTGGAAAGACATCTGTTCCGTAATCGCCGTTGGTCTGGAAAGGGAATACGTGGCTCAGTCCAGAACCGTGCGAGAATCGGTCTGCGGCCGTCGCGGTTAGCGACATCCGAGACGAGCCATTCGTCAGGTGCTGGTCTGCCCCGAGTATCGCTCTCATCCCGTCGTCGTCCATGCCTCCCCCATTTCTGTCGTCATCATCGGCATCCTCAATGGCGCAGGTGCTTGGTTCCATGATATTCCTCAAGTCATCCAGGTTCCCCTTCTTGGTCACCTCCCATAGCGCTCGGTTTCTCCTGCTGGCCTTGCGCAGGCCTGCCGAGTCCATGACCAGATATGCCAGCACGGCCTCAAAGGTGCTGAGGGCGTAACCCATCTCTCCGCTTTCTACGTCATCGACGAAAATGAAGTTTCGGACGTAGGTGATCCTGGCCTGAAGGTTGCGAACCTGCGACCGGATGACGACATAGAGCAAAAGCGAGACGAGTGTATCGGCGTTGACCGTCATGATGGTCTTCTCCGACGTCGGCTCCTCGCCGTTGGCCTGCGTTTTGGAAAAGCGAGTCAGGTGCGAGACCGTCTTGGTGGTCGAGAGCAGGGTGTCCATCATCTCCCCCGGGCTGCGGGCGCCAGAGATCTTCTTGAACTCTTCTGTGACGGGTCCAAGCTGGATGAGCAAGTCGTGCTTCGCCCTCGAGCCGCCGTCAATGGCGATGCCTAGTTGTGAGATGTCGATAAACTCCATCTGCCTGATCTTGGACTCGAGCTCCAAGTCTTCGGGGCGCTTCAGGAGGCTGAGCTTTGGAAAGAGCAGGTGGTGAACGTTTTCGGTGACGTAGCGCTCAATCAGCTTCTCGACAAGCGGACCAGTCAAATCGGTGGTGGCGCCCAGCAGGGACAGCTGCTGCTTGTCGACGCCTTGGAAGAGATCAATGGCCGCGGTGACGGCCGTCTCAAGCGCTGCTCTCATTACGTCCTCATCATCTTCGGCATAAAAGTTTTCCGTCACGGGCAGACTGGCGCGGGACTCGTTGCCGTTGGCCAAGCCGAGGCTGCTGGAGCGGGCCCGGTTCGTCACAGTGGCTATTGGGCCCTTGGGTTGCGGATCGGGTATGTCTTGGGCGGATGGTGGAGGCGGAAGAGGCTTCTCGAAGACGGCCGTGAACTCGAGAAAGAGCCTTTCGAGGCCAATCTGCATCTGTCGAGCTATCATGGGAAAGTGGTTGAGAAGGTCGTGAAAGCTCCGAATGTCCTTTTTGCGCGGCATGACGCTTTCTGCCGACTCGACACCCATCTCCCTGCCCTGCTCGGCCGCTCTGATCTCCCTGATGCCGTGAATGAGGAGTGCCGGCATAATTCTGATCTCCTCCCAGGTGCCGACAAGCGGCCTCGAGATGAAGTACAGTAACCATTGTCGGGGTTCGAAAACGTCGGGGTACCAGGTGGCGTCGTTGAGGATCTGGGCTTGGGTAGTGGTCTTGAAGCCTACAAAGGGGCCGTCAGTACGTTGAAGCATCAAGTCCGGGTAGATGGCAGTCACCCTTGCTGCTGTAGATGAAGGAGTCCTTTATGACGACGCTGCGGCCGTTGAGCGTCGAGAACTGCTTGGCCTTGCCCCTCAAGTCGCGCAGGTTTTGTGCGAGGGCGTCCCTGTCTTTTCCAGCCGCGGAGGCACCAGGACTCGGGATGCGGAGGACATGGCTGGTCAGGAACTCGTCCGAGGCGACGGCCTCTGCGGCGGGGAGGCCGTTCTCCGTGTCGCGGTGGGTGAGAAGGACATCCGTCAGGGGCACGAGTAGGATATGGTGCTGGACGGGGGTGCACTGGGCGACGACGGAGCTCTTGAAGAAGGCGGCCAGGAAGGGGTTTAGCGGGGGCATTCATTCGACTTGGGGGCCCAGTAAGTGTCGTGAACCTCGTCGGCCCGTCACCAAGGGAGCAGCGGGCGGGTTGGAGGAGTCTGGTGGCGCGGATGGCTGGTAGGATTGCGAAAAGACATGTGATGATGGGCGGCGGCGGTGGTGGTGGTTCGTGGAATGGTGGTTGTGGTGTGGTGGTGGATGACAGCTAGTGACTGCGACAGCTAGTGACTGCGGCGTTTGCTGCTCTCGCAAGGGCGAGGGAGACAAGCAGGCTTGCGTCGATCGATTGATTGACGGGCTTCGCGCGCTCTAGGCGTATGCGGCCGCTGTGCTCGTTCGCGTCTGTACCGCTGTTTCTCCCAGTGGCTGTGACCGGCCCCCTTGTTGCTTGATGGGCTGAGATTCGGTCGGCTGTTATGCGCAGGAAGGGGAGAGAGAGGGAGAAAGGGCCAGCTCATGCCACCGCGATATGACGACGATAGAAGCTCCAGTAATCGAGGAACCTGGCCAGTACTTTACCCCGGCTGCCAGATACATCAACTCACCCTCAGAAAGCCTGGCTTGAAAAGTGTCCCGGAGGGGCGTCTGGGGTACTGCCAGGTACCTCGAAAAACGGCGCGGACAGGCAAAAGCTCGGTACAAGGGGCGCACGGGTCACACCAAGCTTTGTGGCGCCGGGGGGAAGCAGATGATCATCTACAATCTACAGGTCCGACCAACTGACATCCATCCCATCTTGTCCCATCCATCAAGACCCTGAGAGCTCCTCTCCAAGAGGTTCTTGCCAGGAATACACAGCGTGATGCACGAAGTATAAGTCGCGCACCTCTTTGAGAAGGGTGCCGCATGGCCAATTCCGTCGCATGCGCCAAAGCACGAGACAGAACCCGTACTTACTGCACAGGGACCCTCGCCGTTGAGCTCGACCGGCGATCTCAAGGAGCAGATCTTGCTCAATCTGGCACCGTTACTGTTACGCACGGTCGTTGGTCTGGTCCGGCACCCAAAACTACAGCCAAGGCCCACCAGAAAGCCCATCTCAAGACGCCCTGAGCCGCCGTCTCGCCATGTGTATTCTTTGCATACCTAGGTAGCATACGAAAGTACAACATCACAATCTGAGCAACTTATGTATGTACTCAAGCCCATGTCAAGTCTCGCGACCCTGGGGCGCTCGCGTGTTTCCGGTATGCCACCTGCACATCGGTCATGGCATTTCAGGCGAACCATGCGCCCCAGCCCAGGTCGCATTCGACGCGGCTTATATACCCGTCTAGTAGCATTTGTTTCTCCGTGATGCTGCATCACGTATTTCGTACACACCTTTCGACAACCGTGTCCGAATGGACTAAAACCCCGCCCGACACTTGGTGAGCGCTCCATTCCTGGCTACAAGTACTACGGTTCGCTAGTCCTGTCCCAACGCACGCTCATGTCGGGTGATGCTAAAGCCCGGCCTCGGCTTGCAGGACCAAAGGTTATGCTAGTGTAATCGTGGCCATCAGACGCGTCGTCAGTAGCCAGCCCATATCGAGGGCTATCAATGCACATGGCGCGTATATGCGAGGCCACCCTGTACGTGATCAGCGGATGTTGCCACGGCGCCCCAACTTCTCAATGTCAAGCCGAAGCATATCAGCATCGATGCTTTGCCCATCCGAGGCGAAAAGGGGGGGGCCTTCGCATGCTCTAGCTGTCCTCTAACTGCCGTGACTAGTGTTCGCGATTTTCACCACCACAGTACTTTGGAGGGGCGCCTCTAGGACATCTGGCAATTACGCACACCCTCCTCCCCTAGGAAGACTGCCCTCCGCCTGAAAATGGCGGAGACGCATGTTCAAGATAACCTACCCGACGTACGTCGTATCCGCTCAGCCAGTATGTGATGGGTTGTCTGTCAAAGTGTTAGACAGACAGGCTCGAGCCGGGACCAGAGCACCTCGGAGAGGTAAGAAAAGGTGAGGCCCGAATGTGGTCCCACCAGGGGGCACTCTGTTTACCAAGCCGTACGCCTGGTCCATAACTTCGACCCCATGCAGACGATGAAGAAGAGGAAAGGGGGCAATCAAAAGTCTGTGCCGGACATTGGGAGATTCCCAGACGGTCGCATGGAGCTGCATGGCCTGAGACGCCATTTTAGGAGCTCCGTCAACTCACAAGAGAGATGTGGCTTCGGGGAGGCCTCCTGAGTCTTGTTTCGCATTCGCCGCGGCCTCTTAAGATCCGTATTGCAGCAGGGATGCACAGACAGCTGCGTCAAAAATCAAGGGCATACCCTCGGTTTCGATCGATCCCAAGGTCGTCACATCAAGATCGTTACAAATTTGACCGAACGCTTCTCGCGCGACAGCAATATGCAAAAAAAGAGACTCGTGACTCCGTGACTCCGCCCCGCGGCAGACCCTACTGATCCCCCGAAATCATGATGCTGTTCATCACACGCATGTGCCCATCTCCACAAGTCCAAATGATGATAATAGACGGAGCATAGATCAAAGAAAAGGATATCCCAAGCTCATACCGACTTCCAGAGCTTCTTCCAAAACGGGATTTTGGCCTGCACTGGAGACTCGTCCTCGGAAACTATCCCCTTATTGTCCAGGTCCGTTCTCCTGCCGCTGTCCAGGTCGATTTCCCAGCTGCGCTTGAACTTGTCTTGACCTCTCCAGTAAAGCTTGCATACGACGTAAATGACTGCAAATAGCGGCAAGAGGATGTAAGCGTCGACAAACCCGGCAGCGTCGAATGGCGACAGATTCGTCCAGCCCTGGACGAGGGCCAGGAATCCCGTCGCGAAGACTCCAAAGTAAGCAATGAAAGGATACCACATGCTCTTGAAGGGTACCTCGTTGATATCGCGGTTTTGCATCGCCCAAGCGCGGCGGAAGCGAATGTGAATGAAGCTGATACTACCCCAGACGAGAAACGTGCTGACTCCCGAGAGGTTGACAATGTATCCGTACGCCTTGGACGCACCCGTCGACACGTTCATCATGGCGATTGCCCCAAAGGCGTTGGTGATTATGATGGCCCAGACGGGGACGCCCATCTTGTTCGTCCAACCAATGAAGCGGGGGGCCTTGCCAGACTGTGCCATGTACAAAATGGTACGAGAACCGATGTAGATGGACGAGTTGATGGCTGACACGCATGTGATGAAGATGAAGGCGTTGATGAGGTGGACGCCTAGAGTAAACAGAGGGTCAGAGGTCAGGCAACGCTGCAGCTGTCGTTACGTGATGGGTGGAGCTGAGCACGTGCTATGGGAGAGAGTCGGGGAGGGCGCGAGCAGGGAGGCCAACCTCCTTGCCACCCGGCATTCTGGATGGCGATTGTCATGGGGCTCTGGAGAGCCTTTGCTCCTCCATTGACCAGCCCCTCGGCGTCTGCCGGGCATGTGATGCCGAAAAACAGGGCCGAGCCCATGTAGACAAAGATAATGCGCCAGAAGACCTGGCGAATGGCCTGGGGCACAGCGACGCCGGGGTTCCTAGTCTCGGTGGCGGCGACGGCAACGGACTCGACGCCGGCGTAAAAGGTGGAGCAGAAGATGAAGACGACGGCGACGCCACGGAAGCCATTGCCATTGAAGGCGCCTGGGTCGTTCCAGTACCTGAAGCCGAGGGGCTCGCTCTGACCTACGAGGCCGCCGGCAGCGTAGATAATAGAGAAGACGAAGTAGGCCGTAAGGCCGAGGATCTTGAAGAGGGCGAGCCAGAACTCGGCCTCTCCAAAGGCCTCGACGCCAAGGAGCTGGAAGCCTGTAAAGACGGTCCAGAGAATGAGAAAGAAGCCCCAGAGCGGAACTCTGGGAGCCCAGTAGGTGAGGATGCTGCAGATGACGTTGTACTCGTTTGCGAGGACCGTGGCCCAGATAATGAAGTAGTTCCAGCCGACGGCGACGGAAAAGGACTTGTCGACCATGCGCTCGGCCAGCGAGACAAAGGAGCCGCCGCCGGGGAAAAGCGTCGTCACCTCGCCCAGGGACTGCATGATGGCGAAGGCGATGAAGCCTGCCGAGCGCGAGGTTCAGTCAGTCGAAGGTTCTCGAACAAGCAATTGCTCGGAGAGCGCAAGGATAGGGAAGCTACGGTATCATACCAATGATGCCGAAGCCAATAAGCAGCGACGCGGGCCCGCCACTGTTCAAGGCGCCTCCCGCGCCGACGAGTAACCCCGGGCCGATGATGCCGGCGAGGGCCATCATGGACAGGTGTCTGTTTTTTAAACCCCGCTTGACGCCCGAGTCGGGGTCCATGAGGCTTTCGTCGTGAGCCTCCAAGCTGGGCGACTCAATTGCGCCGTAACGGGGGGCGGCGTCGTCACTGTAGGCATTGGCTGCTTGCGGCTCACCGGATGGCTTGTCGCCATCGCGGCTGTTCTTACGGTGGTCGAACATGATGGGGTCTCCCCTTCGTCACTCGTCCGCGGGCAGGAGGAGGAGATGGGAGGAGAGGAAAATGAGGAAGAAGCTGAGCAGAGAGAGGAGGCAAGGAATGGAAAAGGTTGGGGGGGGGTGGGGGAGGATGTTAGTGAAGGCGGTGGTGACAGGCTTTGGCCCGTTGTGCCTGCGTGAAACGAAATGGATCAGGAACGCTCATCACAAGCTAATCAACGAAGCTAATAAACCAGCCAAAACAGAGGAGCACCGAGAAAAACTGCTGTACGAATACAAGGACCCGCCCGGACTAACGCACGCGGGAGCAGGGACGCTATGCTTTTTCGTCTGTCACATCATGCGCCCAGAGAAAGTCGAGATTAGGACATGTGTATCTTGGCCACGCAGCCAGCGGCGTTAGCGCCGCTAGATCCGGGGTGCGAACTCAGTGCTGTCTGGTGGATGAATACGGCACTTGCACGGCATCGCGTTACCACCCAGGTAGTAAGTCAAGGAGCAGTTTGGCTCTCTCGCTCGGCACCGGCGTGTCGAGTGCTGACGAAAGACTCATCGCAGAAGAATGGACAGTTCGCTCTCGAGCCTCGACACCGTAATTCAGCTTGTGGGGGCGGAAAGAGGGTTTCCAGGGTCGTCTGGCCCGGCAGAGACGAACTTTGTGTGGTGTGCTCGGCTCCCTCCTTTGCCCCTCCCGAGACAGACTTTCCAATCTGCTTGGCCTTGGTCGGTTTCCCGCGCCATCTATTTCTCCGACGGGCCGGCATGTTCTCCGTGCCTTCGCGTATTCAACAGTCGCCAGCAGAACAACGAGAAAGGAGCCGTCTATCGAGAGGTCGGCAGCCGGGCGGGCAGTCGGGCAAGCAGTCAGGCAAGCAGTCGGGCAAGCAAGTGGCTACTTAGTAGCAGGACAGTCGACTAGTCGAGCAGCGACCCACGACACCGGCGAGGTCTTCAGCAGCTCCCTTAGGCAAGTCTATCCTGCGGCGGCGACAAAAAGCTCAACACAAGCTCATCGAGATATACATAAGCAGCTCCAGACCAAGACAAGCTCTTGAAGACAGTCCTGCCGCCAAACGTCCGAGATGCTCTTCCCCTCACCTACAGTCTACCCACCCACATACTAACAGTATAAAGCCGCTTGCCATCGACAGACTCGTACAGCCGCCGAACGCTGCCGGGCTCGTGGGAATGGCCGTTCCACCCATGGACAGCCTGCCAGATCGGGGTCGTGGGCGAGCCCTCGGTCCCAAAGTCCCGCCAGGAGCGATAAATGATGTAGCCATGGGCTGATTGGACGGAAAAGTCGGTGGCGCACCAGTTGCAGAAGCCGGGGACCTCGGTGCTGGGGGGCCGTCGAGCGAGCTCACGGAATGCTTCACGTAGATTCCGCGTAAACCCAGTCGTGGCCCGGTCGCGGTACCGTCGTTGCCAGTACGACGACTGGTGTCGACATATGGCATCAAAGCAAATGCCTCTGCACCTCTTCCCCGGGTGCATGTCGCAGCGCCATTCCGACAGGAGCAGGAACCTGCCGTCAATGATCCTGGGATAGTAGGCGAACCGGGCGTAGCATTCGCCTGGGATTTTGGCCAAGAAGCCGTAGAAGGGAGCCAGCAGTTGCTTGAGGTGTTCTCGGCGCGGGTGATTTACGTCCTGGTCGTTTGCGAAACGCGAATACTTCAGCGCGAGGTACACGTGTCGATGAAACAGGCTGTACTTCGTTCCCTCGTTGTATTTGATGAGAGGTGTGGCGGTCGCGGTGATGCTTCCGGGGCACCAGGGCACCGCCAACGGCACATTGGCCGGGACATCAGTGTACGCGGAGGGATGCAGCTTGAGGCACTTGGTACAGGGCCAGTGATCGGGCCGGTCTCGGGCGAGGCAGAAGAGGAACTCGAGGCGCTGCGCGTCGGTTGTGTGTAAGGAGGCGGCGGTGTCGGGGCGGCAGCGGTGCGAGAGGGCGACGCGCAAGGCAGCGCAGGTCTGGGAGAGGGCGAGCTGGGCGTGGGGCGGGAGTTTGTCGGCAATGTCGAGAATGAGGTCGAAGGGGAGGTCGAGGAGGGTGCTCGAGGCCTGTGGGTGTGTGGTCTCTGTTGCTGTCGCTGCCGCCGCCGTTGCTGCTGCCGTCGTCGCTACTGCTGCCGTCGTCGCTACTGCTGCCGTCGTCGTTACTGCTGCCGCCTTGGGGCGACGCCGGCTACAGGAGAGACTCGAGGCCAGATGACGGACTGCTCTCACGATCGTGGCCATGGCTCAAGTCGTCAGTTTGGCCACGTACGCTGAGAAGACGAAACCGAACTCCTGTACCCCCTATGGTCCTGGGACGCCAGAACAAAGACAATCACAGCGCCAGGCTTCAAGTCGAGCTTTCGTCTTGCCAGCTGGCTTCTCCACGACAATGACGCCAACATGGCGTGCGCCTCTCCGCCTCGAGGCGAAAACCAACGGTAGCCTTTCGAGGCTATACGAGAAACATGACTTCATGAGTCCCGCGTGGCTGGGAAGCCAAGGGGCCAACCGAGAGGCGGCAAAGCCCCTCTCTCATCTGGGTGTGCCCACTCCCCATATGAATGTCTGATGTAGTCTAGAACTACCAGGTACGTGCAGATATTCAAGAGAGCCAGCATCACTGGCTCGAGTATGTATATCAAGTTGTGAATGGGGGCGGGTGTTAGATGTTAATAGGTATCGTCTCTTTCTCAGCATTACCTAGCCAACGCTACTGCTGCTAGCCGATGCTGGGAGTAGAGGAGCAAGCCATCAACAGCCATATCATCAATCTGTCCAAGTTTTATCCACCAGGTGCAAGCCCCTCAATTTGATATAGGCCCTCGCCCACTCGTCTCCAAGCACCATCCCGTGCCTCCACTCCAGACTCCCCTTCATGCCTCCGAGTCTCGCAGCCTCCTCGCATACCCGTCGCTCCATGTGATACGTTATGAAGTCGACGCCCTGAGCATCCAAAAAAGACCCGTAGCCCGCAGCCGTCGCCTGTTTCGAGCTCCCCGGTACATTCGTTTCGTGGCCACATCTTGGTGAGCGGCGACTTCTTGTGTCCCGGCTCGTGTCTCGAGATCATCTGCAGGGCGCGGTACGATGCCCATGAAAGCGCCGCCTGGCTTGAGGCTGAGCGATATTCTCTTGAACATGGGCACAAGCTCAGGCTTTCTGTGACTGTACTACATATGTAGTTGAGATTGAAAAAACGCCAAGTCGAAGAAGCCAGGGCTGCCCTCGGGTAAGAGGAACCGGGGCTTGATGCCGTCTGCCTCCACGAAACACGCACGTCCGGCTTGCACATGAGCCGGCAGTCGAGAGGCTGCGCCGGCGAGCATGGCGGGAGAAATGTCCATTCTCATGACAGAGCCGGCCCCCCAATCGGGAAGCCGCGAAGAGTAGGAGCCTTTGCCGCACCCAAAGTCGATGACAACCATGCTGGGACGGGCCAACGATTTCATCGCAAGTAGGACATTGTGTGATTCCACGGCTCTATGCGGACGGCGATCAAAGATATTATACGAGGAGCCGAGAGAGTCGTACTGGGTCATCTTGACAGGCGGGGTACTGTTTATCACCTGATTTTAAATGTTAACACATCGTTCATATATTCGCAGCATAGTCGAATCGTCTGATACGCGTCAGACTCGAGAGTCCACGCCTGAGAGGTCTGTGGTTTAGAACTGCCTTTGATTGTTCAGGGCAGTTTTTTCTTTGGCTGCTCCCCCATTGACTCCTGATCAAATCTCTTCTTGTCTTGACCGCCACGTATGCGTCTGGCTGCATGTTTTACCACGCAGCTGAGGTCGCCCGTGCGCTTTAAAGCTGTTGATAGATCCCCTCTCCTCCTCCTGTAAACCACGCTACTGTGACGAGCTTCCATCAAGCAAGATGATTCCATCGGGTCTCAATACGAAGTCATCAAGGCAACAAGCTTCAACAAGCTGGAACAGTTCAATTTTCAAAGATTGTTGAGCCCTTCTTCCAACAAGCCGGCACGGCCGTCCTCGGCCAAGTCTGCGGAACGGGTTTCTACTCTCGTCTCCTCTTGGAGGGAATGGGGAGCTGGATGCCTGACCGATGTCGATATTCCACCTCGCATGGTGGCTGACGCCGAAGCTCGGCTAAGCCAGACCCAGTACGCCACACGGGCCGTGTTCTTCCATGGAGATGGTCTGACCGCTCTGGCGCTAAAGTCTAGATGAAAAGGCACACCATGGCTTCGATGTGGTGACTGGCGCTTGGTTCCTCAACTACGCCAAGGATGCCAACCAGCTTCTATCCACGTTTCGGACGATTTCAATCAACCTCAAGTCTGGCAGCGTCTTTGTCGGCATCTGTTTACACCCTACGGATGATGTCGCACTTTTCGCATCGGCCTTGGATGGCAACGCTTGGGCCCAGACGGGCGTCCGCTACCAGTTTCGAAAGGCGCTTCTTGGTGGCATAGGCTACCAGCTTCAGGTCTTGGGCTTACCCCAACCAGGCTCTCCCGCAGTCGGGTGTGGATGCTATCACCTGAAAAGAGGCATATATGAGGAATCGACACGTGCCGGCGGCATACATGGCAGACTGGAGTGGCGGAAATGTGAGTTTGTCGGCGGCAGTGACGGAGAGAAGTAAGCCTGGATGGCAGCGACGAAGGCTGACAGAGACTACAGATATTCCCCCAGCTAAGTATTATAGTGGCGTGGAAAGTACAGAGGCGCAAACTGAAGGTCGAAGGGGTCGTGAGACAGCGTCTGCAACATCGGTGTCCGATGCCGAGCTGGAAACCCACACCGACGCACTGAGCATGTAAACGAGACTCAAATCAAGCGTGCGCCCGGCTGACGGGGCAGAGTGCATCTTCACCCGCAGCTATTGATATGATGGAGATGCTTCAGTTCCGGGGGGCAGTGGTGGTGACAGCCAGTAGACATTGGCGAGGGCTGAAAGAACCGGCCTCTGCTGGGACAGGGAGTCGGTCTGGATGCTAGTCGAGCAGTTAGTTCGTACTGTTGGGCAGACTTCTGCAGTCCTGTGCCACATGTGGCCGATTCCTTGAAAGGGCAACCCTTGACAGCGGGACATGATGATATGTGTCAAAGGAAAACTTCCCCTGATCACCAAGATTCACGGATAGGTCAAGGACCCATCCGAGGCTGCCTATGGCACGTCTTTTAGATAGTGACGGGCTGGCAGCTCGATGGATGAACCTCCTACCAGTGCGCCTTCCATCCGTTCTACTTCGTTCACCTTGAATGTCAATGGCCCCAAGGTCACATGCCAAGAGCAAGTAAAACCATCGTCCTTAAGCATGGCTGGGCTGCCATGTTGGGAAGCGATCGCCTCGACGGGAAATTAAGAGGCATCGAGGTCGTTATAGATATCCCTTTAGGTGCGGAGGAGCAGCTCTTATATCACGGTCTCCATAGTCTATAAATACAAAGATGTATCCTACGTTTACTTTTATTTTTATAAATTAGCCTATATTTAATATATAAGCTAAATATACGTTATATAGCATTATATACTCGCTAAGAGTACTTTTACTTTCTTTATAGCTGCTTTAATATATAAATCTAAAGTACTACTTTTAATATAGTAAAATAATTTATTAAAATCCTTTAAGCCTAAATCTATAACGTCTTAAAGAAAATAAGGCAGATATAATAAAAAAAATACTTTACTTAAATTTAGTACGGGGCTACTTTTATAATATCTTATATTCTTATTAGCTATATACCTTACCGCTTAAAGCTCCCCTATATATTTTTTCGTATAATTATACTTAAATTCGCGCTTTTATAATAAAGCTATTATAACTACTTAAAAATACCCTATTTAATAAGTTAGCTTAGTTAACTTAGTTAGCCGAGTTATAAGTATTTATAAGGTAGCTAGCAGCTAAGCAGGGGGTGCCCCGTAAGACTAGTAGTACGGTCGCCTTATAAAGCTAGCGTAAGGGGCAGTAATACCGTTAGGTGTTACTAGCGGACTTTTGTCTATTGGTGCGACGGCAACCCCTCCCGTTGTATTATAATTATAACACCTAACCATAGCTCTCTATTCGAGACCGGGCGACGGATAGCACCGGCTCGGCTACGTTAAGCTGATAGGGCAAGCACGTAACGGGCGCGCGGCAGTAGCGGGGCATAAGACCTAAGGCGCATTAAGACGTCGGGCAGCTAGGCCTACGGGTGACTGCATTGACTGGCCGAAGGGCGCGGCGCGCTAGGCCTTAGGAGCCCGCGTTAGCTAGGGTATCCTTACCTACGGGAACCGGGGCCTATAGGCAAGCGCTTAGAAGCGTGTTAATTAAATTGGCAGCCCGAGGACGTGCTGCTATAAAGGGGGGATAGTTATAAGGTGGCTAGTAGCTAAGCGGGGGGTGCCTTATAGGACTAGTGGTGCGGTCGCCTTATAAAGCTGGCGTGAGGGGCAGTAATACCGTTAGGTATTATTAGCGGACTTTTGTTTATTAGTGCGACGGCAACCCCTCCCGTTATATTATAGTATTAAAGTAAGCTATAAACTTTTAGGTTTTTTAAGCTATTACTTTAAGCCCGCCGCGATAAGCTCTTAAATAGCTATAAGGCGGTTTTTTAAGCTTATATTTAGGTTATTTATTTTAAAGCTTTAAAATAAATTTTCTTACTTCCGCTAAAGCTTTAAAATACTTTATAATAAGTATTATTCGCTTTTTTTTTTAAAAAGTATACTATAAAGTAAAAGAACTATTAAGCACTATATATAACCTTAATAATAAAAGGCTTATAATAAATAAAGCTAATAAAAAGTCGTTATTTATAAAGTTCTTTAATTTTATAACTTAAGTTATTAAGTAAGTATTACGGAATATAAAATATAAGCGTTCCGGCTACTTATATATTAATATATAAAATATACGTATATAGATAATAATTAACGTTTTAACTCTTAACTAAGGCTAAATACTACGTCCTATAGCGTAAGGATAAGGGATAGGGCGCGGACTAATTACTACTAGTTAGGCCGGTACTATAAACTAATTACCGCCGGTTAAGGCCGGTACTACGGACTAATTACCGCTAGTCGGGCCGGTATAACGGACTAATTACTATACGTAAACGTATATAAGGGTTTAAAAATAGTAAAAAGCTTATCTATTCTTAAAGGCATAGCTAGCTACTTTATACTTAGTCCTTTAAGCTAATTTTAAGGATCTTTAACTATACTATTTATAGTACGTAAAATAACCCGTAAATATCCTTATAAAATCGCCTAATAAACTAAGTATAAGCCCGGTTAGAAATACTATAAACTATAGTTAGGGAAATCCTTTAAATATCCTTAGATATCCCTTAAAAATCGCGGTAAGGTTTATCCTATATCTTTCGGGGTGCTTTTATAGTTAAAAAAGGGTTAAACTATAATTAAGATATCCCGCGGAAATCTTTAAAAATCCCTTAAAGATACCGGCGGAATCCGCTTAATAGTTTTTACGGTATCTCCTTTAATTAAAGACGTTATAAACTATAGTTAAGTAAGCTCTTAACCCTCCGTAGTTATATCTTAAAAACCTTAGCGGGGTCCGACTAATAATATTCGTTATATCTCCTTAAGCGAGCCTTCGTAATACGTGCTTTAGGCGTTCTTATCGCGGGGTTTTATAGGGCTTCCTTAAGAGTAAAGTAAGGAGTTTAAGCATAGCTATTTAGATTCCGTAATAACTCCCTTAAGTAAAAAAGAAAAGCTAATATCTTTATCGGTTTAAAGTAAGAATAAAGTAAAGGGGGTGCTAAGTAATAGCTTCGTAGTAGCGTCTTTATACTATATTAATAATACGCTATCTTTATCCTTTCGATAGTCTTTTCGGCCTATCCGGCTAATAGTAGCTAGGTAGCTTAAAATAGTTAATAGGCGGCTTTATTATAGCTCCTTACCTTATATTTAATTATACGGCTTTATCCTTATTAAGGCGATTAGTATATTTAGCTAGAACTTATAATAAAGTTTTTTAACTCTCCTTTAAAGTATATATTTAGGCCCTTACCGGGTAATAAAAAGTCTCCGCGCTAGGAAATACTTAAGTTCCTTAGCGGGATATATTATAAAAGACTAGCTTTATTTAGGCCTTATTTTATATTATTATCTTACTTACCTTTCTTATACCGTTTTTAATCCTCCGCTAAGTCTCCTGTTTTACTTACTAGCTTTATAGGCCGCCTATAAGTAAGATATTATATCCTACTTATTACCGCTATTATAGTTATCCCCCGCTCTCCGTTACCGGGCTTTCCGACTTATTATCCTTCTTATACGGCGTTACTACCTACGCCTTTCCGCTAACTAACGCGCGTCTAGCTACTAAGAAAGTATTAAGGTAAAGGTAAGCTATCCTATTAATATTAATAGGTATAGTTAATACTAAAGTATTAAACGTTTATATTCCCGCTTAAAAGCGGGTAATAAGGTCCTTAATAGCCTTAGTGCTTAACTCCTCGCTCTTAAGGTTCTAAACGTGCTTAATAGTCTTAAAAAACCTCTATATAAAGGGGGCCTTAAGGGTAAGAATATAAAGCGCGTAGTTAATGCGGCTAATAAGGCGGATATCGAAGCCTAAGAACTTTATTGCTTAAGTTAAAGTTAGGTTGCGTTTAGACTCTTCGCGGGCTTATAGGTAAAACTTAGCGTAGTTTATAGCTAGGCGGAAACTCTTAATTATTATAATCTTATCGCTAAGGTATAGGCCTACGAAGCTAGGTCCGTTAAGGATCGTATTAGTTACTACTAGCAGCTCTTATAAGATTAAGCAGCGGAATATATTACGAGGCTAGTTATTGCTATCTCTTTTAATTAAGGAGGGATAGCGGATAGACTATAATAAAGCGCTCGTACGCCTTTATATAGCTAGGCTAAGCATAATAATACGCGGAAAGAGCGTTCGCTAAGTAAGACTAAATAGGTCTTTAAGGCTTATAGCGGCTATAAGCTAAGAAGGGGATTTTATAGTATAGGCTAAACCGTATATAAAACGAGATAAGGTTTCGGCTATAATAGCTTAAGACGCCGCTATAAACCCGGCTATAAACTAATTAAGCTAAGCCTTAAATATATAGTTAAGGATAGCGCGGATATTATTTTAATCGTTTAGTTAAAGCGGGTTTCCGCTAGCTATAGCGGCTACTATAAATCTTAGGACTATAGCGAGGTTAGCTAACCTTAAGGCGTTAAGTATTAGCTAGTTATTCCGTTAATAAAGATTTCCGGCTATGCCTTAAAAAATATATAAGCGGCGGGGGCTTCCGGATAGTAAAAGCTAAGTAAAAGGTATAGCTAAGTTACCGCGAAACTAGCTATCTAAACCTTATTATAATATAAGGCTAAGAGGTAAGTCGTCTAAGTTAAGTATTTAAAAAAGGTAGTATAGGCCGTCCTTTATAATATTATAGTTTAGGTTAAATCTATTAGCTTAAGCGCGGCTACGGAAAGCGGCGTAGGTTTATATAGAAGCTTAAACTTAAAGGTTTTAACTCTCGCTAAGGGACTTAAAGCTATAGAGGATAGCCGCCTCGTTTTTATAAAGCTTAAAGGCTTACTTATATCCTTCGTATTAAAGGTATAAGGGCTTACGGGAGAGCGGGCTAAAAAAGTAATTATAAAATAGCTAATCTTAGCTATAAAAGACGTTAAACGATAAAAAGACTTAAAACGGGAGTATAAAGATTATAAGCTTAAGGTAAAGAAGGTTATACGTATAAAAGTAAGCGAGGTGCGGCGGGCTATAGCTAGCGGTAAAGGGAAATATAGTTATAAAAAGAAAAAAGGAAAAAAGAAAAGGCAGGCGGCGGAGAGAATTTAAATAAGTATACTATAAGGCTAAAAG